>MU227340.1:751359-772708 GCA_018584345.1 Thuja plicata | reverse complement strand
TCAACAAATTAATGCTCATCTGACGCATTTTCTATGCTTAATTTGTTGAGGGGGCATATAGTCCACTTGCTATCACTGGGGCAAGCTAGGGCAGGATCAAATCTGAAAATTCTTTGACACACTGTGAGAAGTTACATCGCATCAAAGAGGGGCAAATGTACACACCCGAAAATGGACAGGCTTGCGACTTTACATTAAAAACACTAATTTTCATCTATTAATTAATGTTTTTTAATCATTAATTAATCATCTATTTTCTTCTAAATTCATTCCCCAAATCATCTAATCAAATTCCCAAAATTGATTAAATAATTAATTTTATTTAATTAATTAACCTTAATTGATTAATTACCATTAATTAATTAATTAAACTCAATTTCCTATAGTTTAAATTCAAATATTTAAACTTACTAATTAAATTCTTCCAATTAAATTAATTTAATTTCTTTCAATAAATTAATTCTAAATAAAAAAGAATTCAATTATCTCACATGTTGAAAACGTTAATTAAATAAATGAATTAAATATTCATTTATCTTCAAAGAGATAACTCCAATCAAATCACATGGGTTACTCCACCCATCTCTCCAATCCACATGGGTAACTCCACCCACCTCTACAGTTCTAAAAGGTAACTCACAATTAGCTCTTCAGTCAACCAAACTCTATCTCCTCTTTACCAATTGAAGAGGTAGAGTTTACTAATGGCTTCTACAGTTCCCTTTGATCTCAACCGTTCATCTCCCTATCTCTAGGATCCAGGATTTCAAGCTCTCGTGCGCCATTACTCTGTCAGTTTGGTTCTAGCATTAGAGTCATCTTGCAATCACACGCCCATTTCAAGTATCAAATTATCGACGCTTCTCAAGTCATAGATGCTGCCCACACCAATACTGAGCATCAAAAATAGTGTTTTGGAAGGAGTAGAGAGAGAAAATAGAAGCTTCAAGCACTTTGGGGTTTGCATTCATTTGTTTTCCTTTCTTTGCTTGTACATTTTATTGATTACGTTTCAAGTTATTCATTTTAGTAGTTCTTGGGTATTGGATTTATATCATTGTAAAACCGTTGCTACTAACCTTAGCCTTTGGAAAGCTTTGGAAACATGGATCACGAAAGAGGAGGAGTACAATTACCAACAAATCATATAATTTCAACTAAGTGATTGTCCATGATGAAAGGAACCTTGAAGTAATTTCATTATATTACTTTGCAAGATTAGCATGAGAGGTGACCTTATATCAAGAGAGGGTTAAATAATGGGTGTTTCACTTTGAAATGTTGAGTATTTGATTTTGCATGTTCTGGTAGAATAAAACTCATATCAATACTACCTACAATGTTTCTAAGATGTTGTGATTAAAATTCTTCTCGTCTTTAAGCACTTGCAACTATTGCAAGGACAATAACATTTCCCATCACCCTTTCTTTTCAATCTAGCCCACAATCTATCAAGTGTCTCTTCACTTTGTCTTGGACTAATATTATCTGACAAGATTTTTCTTTACCAAGCTTGAATATTTAGATCTTAAAAATATATCAAACTCACTCTAATAATTTTTAATCATAGATAGGTAAAAAATTCTAATAATTATGATATTTTATACCAAAACAAATCGACTTGTAACAAACTATCGTAAGTATAGAAAATTCACAAGTATAGAAAAACATTTCCACAAGTATAGATAAATTATCAACCATATACTTTTATAAAACCATCCAACACCAACATCCAAAGTCAAAGGGTACTATTGACCCAAACTTGAATTAAGACCTTCAAATAGATATGTAAGGCATCTAACAATATTATTTGCTCTCTTCAACTTAAAAATCACTATCAATGATGACAATAACTCCACTTGACCCAAAGGCTTACCAATGCACCTTAACATGACTTCTTTGCACTTTGACTACTCACCAAGGAAACAGGGATTCCCTTCATTATCAATAACTGATCACAATTCTTGAAGGACCAGTAAATCATCAATAAATTATCTTCAACCTTCCTTCAATCAGACTCCAAGAACCGGGAACCTTTCTGCAATAAACTGATTTCTAGTTCTACAACAAATCCATTCACCAACATGGACTTCACTAATGTGTAAGGATTCTTTAATGATCAACTTCTACTTCTCTCACATAACACTTTCCATAGAGACTCTCAATAACAGTTGCAAGGTTCATCACACCTAGGGGTCATCCAGATGCCCTTCTTGGACTCTTGAAAAACTATTCTCAAACCAAGGACCTCCCTGTCATAGAACTCTGCTGCAAAATCAGACTAAATTCAACAAAAGACAATAAGCCTTAATCATAGTTTAATGATCAATGACAACTCCAAATCCTAAAGGCCTTCAAAATCAGTCTTTCAAACACTTTTATATACTAATTCATGTCTTTCATCACCTTTGACTAGGATCCCATTTTAACTTCCAAGAATATTTACGGAATCAAACACTCACTTGAAACAACAGTCACTTGGTTCCTTTCAAGCAACGAAGAAATTTGACATTAAAAGAATCAAATTTTAAGAATTTTTCAAGGGTGCATTTGTGATAAATTAGTAAATATATCTCCAAACCCTTGAATTGGAGATTTTTATAATAGTTTTGAAAGATCTCATTCAAAATTACCATATATACATGTCGGCCCAAAAATTAAGGTGGTGCTAACCATATACTTGTTGAATTTAAGTGTATGCCGAAATAGAGACCAAAATCGAGGAGTGTTGAAATTTTGATGAATATCAGGCAATTTTTTTTTTTTTGGAAAATTCCAAAGGTACCCGATGATACAATTAATTATTGTACTTTCTTTAAAAAAAATCATTGTATTTTGCAGTCAAATGAGTTAGTGCAAGAATTTTGAGCTAAAACTTTTTGTGCAGGTCAGCTATAGTGTCTGGTTCTCAAATATGGTCCTAGAATTTGCATACTAGTCTGCTATTTTTCTACATCTACAAGTTTGTCTTCATTGCATTATATCTCATCATGCTACCCTCATTTCTTCATTCCAAACTACATTCATCATTCTTATCAAAGAGAGAAACTCTTCCACTGCTTGATTTCCCTTAAGCTCAGTGAATGCTTTCCCCTTCCTGATGTAATGAAAGAGATATTAAATTTGGGGTGTGATACTTCCTAGTTTGATTGATCATAATAGTGAAAATTCATTGCTATCCTATTCATTTCCATTTCAAATTTTCATTCATCACAATAACATGTAAGTATAAGTCACATTTCAATATGTGTTTTTCTTTTCTTATAATTTAAGTTATATTTAATGTTATATTGTTAGGATGTTTGAGAGTGGTTTTAGATCTATAGGAGTTATAATTTACATTCCCAAATTTTGAAGATCTTATAAATTTTCAAACTTAGTCAAATTTCAATAATCAACATACTCCTATCGATATTCTCTCACTCTCTTTATCTTCCCCAAAATGCTAGATTTATCTATCTCTCTCTTCCCCCTCTCACCTATCTCTTGCCTATCTCTCCCCTCTTTAGGTCTCTCACACCCTATCTCCATGTCTCCCTTTCCTTCCCTCCTTATCCCCATATTTATCCTTGTCTCCCTCCCTCTCTCTTCCTCTCTCACCCTCTATTATTGTTTGGTATAGGGTCTAGGGTAAAATATTTAGGGTATATATGATTGACTCTCTCTCTCTCTCTCTCTCTCTCTCTCTCTATATATATATATATATATATATATATATATATATATATATATATAACTATGCCCTACTGAAGGAGCACTGAACTGCTGATAACTCCCTCTACTAGCACTAGGTCGAACACTTTGAGATGGTTGACTGCACGGAATCTTCATACTGCGGTCTCTAGCTGGAGTACTAGAACCACGACCACTATGTTTCCCCTACAAATAATGCTCCCTACGGTGTTGTAGGTGACCTACCCTTGGAGGTGTCCAATGTACCCATGGTGATCTTCTGATTTGTACCTTTGTACTATGTGCAACTAATCCAAAAGGATATGCACTAAGAGTCTGTGCATTCGATCAACTACCAAGACCCCTATCCATGTTACCCTAAGATAACATTTCCTTTTTTATGACAACTAAAAGTGTCCTAGGCTGATGCATACTAACATCTTCAACAATACGACCATTAAGGCCCCGAACAAAATGCTTCACTAACACAAGCTCATCATGGTGATAGCTGGAATACTGCCTCAGCTCAAAGAACCTGTGCTCGTACTAATCTAGTGTCATAGTCCCCTATTGGAGATCATGAAACTCATCACTACGTTCTTCTCTGAACTGATCAGAAAGGAACCACTCATGGAACCGCTCCTCAAAGATCTCCCATGAGACCATCGCAATACTCAATTGGAGCTTCTACTCCTCTATATGCCACCAAGTATATGCAAATTCCCTAAGGTGTGTGATAGCACATTGAGCTCTAGTGTTTCTCACATATAGATGCATAGGAAAGAAACGTTCCATGTCTAAAATCCAAGTCTCAGCTTTATTTCCACCAAGAGTACCCCAAAATAAAGGCAGATAGGACCTTTGAAGATCTCTCATCTACCCTGCATGGATAGCATCCTCATCCACGACTGCCTTTTCCCTCCTATGCTCACCTCTACCACTAGGTGGAGTATGAGAATGCTCACACTCTCTCCTATCTTTATGATCTATTCTTCCAGATAGATGTGATTCCCCTTATTGAGACCATTCTCTACAAGGTCTCAACCGAGTAATAAGTTCCTATAGTAACTAAACCAACTAGGGGTTCCCATCATTACCACCATGATGCTCTCTACGATCCTCTTGGTGGTCTTCATGTTGATCTTCCTCTCTATGCTCTTCCTCATGATGCTCTTCCTAGTGGTGTTCCTCTTTGTGGTCATCCAGACGAGCATTCTGCCGACCACATCCATGTCTAGGAGGCATCCATAAGGCACAACAAGAGATGGGTCAAAACCACAAATAAAAAAACCACTAGCCACGCTAAGGTCATAAGAAATAAATGGTAACCATCAATCAATTAAAAAATCACACACCACTCACAATAAATACAGTGGGAGCATAACAAAGAGATCCCAACATTTGAACATGGGCTCTGATACTAGATGTAATGCCCCGCCCGGGAACCCTTGGAACACAAGGATAAAACGTGCACTGATTAATTTTTTTATACAAGTTACCTAACAAGAAGGAAGGGTAACTAAGTGCACACAAGAAACATAAAAACATGAAAGGAAACTTAGAGAACATGAAAACTCACATGTTCTCCAACACAAGCAGAAGTATTTCAATACTTCCAAAGATTTTCAAGCCTTTACTGAGAACAAGATTCAATTACCAAGTAGAAATGCATAGAAACAAGAATTGAATAAATGAAACCCAAAAGATGATCGACATTCGATCTGTTCTAAATCAAAATGACGTGACTCCCGAAAGGGTAATCAAAAATATACTTTGCATCATTCAGTTGAGGACAAAAATTCCCCCTGTCCATAATACGAGCAACTTCATCAATAAATTGTATGAGAAAGGATCAAGCCCTATACGAGAATTCTCAATGAATCAAACAAAAAAAGATGGAAAGAAGAGTCCCGTACAAGTAAGAATGATTATTATAATGCAAAAAATCCTAACTCGTATGGTTTCATATAGAAACTCATATGAGACTACACTTGGTAATATGTAGGCTTTGTTCTAGAAGCCATAACTTTGCTTCCAGAGTTTGATTGACTCCGTTAAAAATGTGTCAGAAAGATCTCAACAATATCTACAAAAAAATGAACCTAAATTCATCTTAGCAAATCAATATTTGTTATGCCATTTACTTGAATCAAATGTAATCTAAAAATAGGTGACCATTATTGCCAAAACTTACAATGAATAGTTACCTCAGTCCAAATACTGGATAGGCTTTCCGACACTAAAGTGGCATGAATTACAAGCTAGCTCCACACTAGAGATTGTCATATACACACACATCGAGGATATGGTCACTCGATTGCAAAATAATAACAAAAAAGTAAAGCATAAATATAAAGAGCTAGATCAACATCAAATACCTGCAACATTTGTAAAATACAATAAAGAGAGTGAGTATTTAATCTCTAATACTATAGCTGGAGGAAGTCCATCTCTGTTCACCAGTCCCCAACAATGGTATAGTTAGCAATGCCTCCCTACCATATGTTACCCGCAGGCCCAAACCACCATGCTCGAGGAGATAGTAACCTGACCATAATTACAAGAATACACTCGCACCAAAATAGGCTACACTCACGCCATACAATATGCAAGACTCAATGGCGAAACCACAACCCGAGTGACCAATACAATGCAAGCACAAAAAAAGTAGGAAGAGGTCACTACTCAACAAATAGAGTATAAAGTGGAGATACATGAATGGAATGTCATCACACAGCACATGAATGCTCGTGCGGCTTCAAGTTATCCTTCTCTCATCAAGGATGCTCTACTAAGGCATATCAACATCCGCAGATGGAAAGGCTATGCTCTACCATATCAACATCAATAGATGGAAAGTTACTATTCCATGTCAATGTCCACAGAAAACAAGGCAAGATATACCATACCAACATCTGCAGACGGGAAGGTAAGACATACCATATCAACGTCCGCAGATGGCAACATAGTCACAAAAAGTCTTGTATTAAGTTTTATTTTCCCATTTAATGTTTAAGGTTACTAGTTGTTTATTAAGAACTCAAGAAAGGTTACCCTAGAGCCTCTTTTTTCTCCAGTCCACCTTGAAGAGCCATTCCATCCCACTGCTCAACACAATCCATGAGACAAGGTCCCCCAAAAGACTCACAAGTAAAAAATATCCCCAAAATACCCCAAATGACTCGATTGGTATCAACCAAGAGTAAGGATCTCAATACAAACCCATCATGGTACACAAAATATTGTGATATGGACACAAACACCATCATCATGCATTCCAATGCAATCATATCAAGCATGGAGAAAAAATCTCATAAAAAAGAAAGACACAAGTGCTCATGACACACTCAACTAGAGACTTGGCCGGGAGTACATATTCACTCATGAATCTAAAATTGACAAAGTAAACCATAGGATGGTTGGAATCCCGAAGGGGAACACACTACAATAATCAGATCCAACTGAACAAGATCAATAGTAAAACAAGGTGGTATGCAAAACAAGGCGACCCCAAAATTTCCCAAAAACCAAACTCCTCAAAAAGTTACACAATCAAAGCCCACTTGCCCATAGGCACCCAACAATACACAAAACTAATAAAATTCTAATTCTGGGCTAACACAGAAAAATTATCAGCATAACAGTATTAAAATCAATAATGAAAAGCTTAGTTTCTCATGGTGAATCAACCGGGAAATCGGAAGCTACCAGAAAGTGGGGGAGTACTATCTCTCAGCCCAAGAGTCAAAAGAAAATAATAAATAGAAAAAAATAGGGAGAAACGAATAAAATACTAAAGGCCCTACCTCACAGCCAGAGGAGAAACCTAAAAGAATGAGGAATAAACAAATTTCCTATCTAAACCCAAAAGTTGATTCACATAAATGAAAGTATTTGTGGCATGCTCCCAACGAGCCGCTATCCACTAGGATCTGATGACCCAGTCAAACACAATGAACAAAAGAGTTGGTTTCTCTAATCAAGATTGGAGAAAAAACCAAAATTCATAAAAGACCAAAAGGAAAAAGTGAGTAAAAAGAACTCAATTTCAACATATATATCACTTTATAAAAAGTGACTTTTAAAATAGGTTATTTAGATAATTAAAATAACCTACTAACCTTTCACCCCATCACAATAAAATCAATTCCAGATAATTGGAATCCAACTATGGCCAAATAGCGAGTAAATAAAATAAGTATTAAAATTCCCAAAGCATTAAAAATCAATATTTAATTAAATATCATCTGTGACCACTGCGGGAACTTCTAAATGCACAGATAGTCACTGGTCTATCAAAAATGCATAATGAATCCAGATTTACCAACATGTACTATAGGTAATAATATTCTACAAAAGATATGTCGTCCATACAGGAACAACATTGGCTTAATATGAAAGGTCGGTGATACTCTCTCCTGTGCCACTGCCGGGGATATAGGTACACACTCAACTCTTGAAACTTAGGGTGAATGTACATGGTACATGAAAATGTCAAGTGTACCTACTCATAATAAAATAACCAAAGCACAACATGTAATAATCACACAACAAAGAAGAAGACACCATCGTGTGGACCTCACAAGGGGTAGCTACGACTTCGTCTCACTTCGTACAAACACACACACACACACACACACACACACATACCCATTGCATGAGAAAATAGGGAATAATTTAAATAACCATTGCATTAACATTTATGTATTTAAATATAAGCATTAAATAAACCACCATGATAACATGAGCATATGTCAATGGAAGTAATTACTAAAATATCCACAACATATAAGGCACAGTACTATGGTTAAATGATATATAATCATAAACATAATAATCCATTATTTCTTAAAGAAAAATAAGTTAGGTATCATCATAAGGCATCATATCACATCTCTAGAATCATCATGCAGATATGATCAAAATTGCAACATAAACTAACCATCTACTACAGTTAAGATACTAGAAGCCAAGATAAGGTATTGTCCTTGAAAGCATATCATCATGCCAATAACCAAAATAACATGAACAAAGTATCTCATATCAAAATAAACATGGAACAGAATGCAACCACGGGAGGCACTTCATCCTCCCTCTAGGCCTAGGCTTACTCTTGGAAGCCTGCAAAAGATAAGGGTACAAAACTCTCAACCGTGAGGCATCCTCCCATGTGGCAGAAGTCTCATCACTCAGGTCCTATTGGACCCTTACTTTCTCTATGTTCCGACCTTTGAGGGTTAGCCTCTGATGCTGAAGAATGTGGATGGGCTCCAAATAAATTTGCTTTGTCCTCTACCTTTAAAGCACCCCAATCAAGAACATGGGTCACATCTAGAATATATTGTATAAACATAGAAACATGGAAAACATCATGGATGCATGATAGGATAGGTGGAAATGCCAAGCAATAGGAAACAGGACCAATCCTCTCAAGGATCTCAAAAGGCCAAAAAAAATGTGGTGCTAACTTAGAGCCTTTCCCATACCGGAGAGGGCTCTTCCGCAAACAAACTCGCCAAAAGACACGGTCGCCAACTAAAAAGTGATGGTCAAGCCTATGGGAATCATCATACTTCTTCCAATCCTGATTAGTAATCAAATGCTCTCTAATAAAAATAACCTACTACTCCATACCCTGAAGCATCTCAGGACCCAAAACTACTTGGTCATCTAACTAATCCCAACTCAATGGTGTACATGGTTGACCATACAGAGCCTGGAAAGGTGACATCCTAAGAGAATTATGGTACCCATTATTATATGTAAACTCTACCAAGTATAAATAGTCCTCCTACCTTGTCTATTGATCCATAACATACATGTGAAGCATGTCCTCTAAAACCTGATTCACCCACTCTTTCTGACCACCAGTCTCAGGGTGACAAGTTGAACTAAAGTTGAGTTATGTGCCCAACATATGCTGGAGAGATGTCCATAGTACTGAAGTAAACATTGGATCACTATCCAAAATAATTTTGTGAGGTATCCCGTACAACCCAACTACATCCTCCATGAACACACATGATACAGAAGCAATGGTTTATGAAGCTCTCATGGGTGAAAAGTGAGCCACCTTGGAAAAATTTTCCATCATAAACATAATAGCATCATGATGTCATGAAGACATAGGCAATCCAGTAATGAAATTAATAGAAATAATGTCCCACTTCCATTCAGGAAAGGAATGTGGCTTCAAGAGACCTGTCAGATCTTGATGCTATGCCTTCACTCTCTGGCACTCAAGACATCGCGCAACAAAATCAGAAACATCACACCTCATCCCTACCCAAAAGTACAACTATCTAAGGTCAGCATGCATCTTCTTGATGCCAGGATGTGCAACATACGACGTAGAATGTATCTCTGACATAACCAAAGAATGAAGATCACTTGACACCGGTACATAAATGCGCTCATGGTGTTGCAAAAGTCCATCAGACTCCAATGACTATCCTAAAAAACACCCTACAAGGGTACGTCTAGACTCAATCTCCCCTCTAACCTCTTGATAACACAAATCACTAGGCAAAACCTCAAGGATACGACTAGAAAATTCCACTCATAGGGACAAAATAGATATCTCATGCCTTCTCCTACTCAAGGCATCTACAACAACATTATCCTTCCCTTTGAACATCAAAATCATACTCACACAAAAACTTCATCCAACGACATTGTCGTGCATTAAGGTTCGGCTGAGAAAATATATAATGCAAACTATGGTGATCACTATGCAACTCAAACCTATGACCCAAAAGAAAATGTCTACAATGCACTAGTGCATGCACAATCGTTGCTAACTCCAAGTCATGAGTGGGGTAGTTCAGTTCATGGTCTTTGAGCTTCCGATACTTGTACACAATCACTCGTCCCTCCTGCATAAGGACTACCCCCACACCTTCCAAAGACACATCAATGCACACCATAAACTCACCTGCAGGATCTGGCACTGCCAAGATAGGTGCACTGGTCAAACACTCCTTAAGAGCTTCAAAAGATGACTCACATTATGCAGACCACACGTACTTCTTCCCTTTCCTCTGAAGAGAAGTGATAGGATGATCCAATCAAGAGAAATCCTTAACAAATTGATGGTAGTAACCTGCTAAACCCATGAAACTACGAACGCCTGAGACTCTAGTCGATGTTGGCCAATCCATAATAGCTTGGATCTTTGAAGGATCCAAATAAATACCCTCTCTAGATATAATATGGCCTAGTTAATTCACCTTAGTTTGGAAGAACTCGCATTTGGCTAGGTTGCCATACAACTCATGGTCACGTAAGCACTGCAAGACTTGATGCAAATGGATCTCATGATCCTCCATAGTCTTCGAATAGATCAAGATATCATTTAGAAACACAAGAACAAAGTGATCAAGATAGGTGCAGAACACACCATTCATCAGACTCATGAAAACTAATGGTGTATTGGTTAAACCCAAAGGGTACAATTATAAACTCATAATGCCCATATCAAGTGCAAAAAGTTGTACGGTGAATATCAACCTCTTGGATATGAAGTTGATGGTATCCTAACTTATGATCTATCTTTGAGAACACTCTCGCTCTATTTATCTGATTGAAAAATCCATCGATCATTGGCAAAGGATATCAATTCTTCACTGTCACCTTATTCAACTATCGATAATCAATGCACAAGTGCAAGGATCCATCTTTTTTCTTTAAAAAGATGACTAGTGCACCCCAAGGAGATACACTAGGATGGATATGGCCCTTGGCCAACAAATCCTCTAACTGCAACTGGAGTTCACTCAATTCTTGAGTAGTCATATGGTATGGTGCCCAAGAATGAGATAGATATAGAAATCTATGTCACACTGAGGTGGCATGCCAGGGATCTCACTCAGAAATACATCTGCAAACACATGAAGCAATGGGTGATCAACAAGAGAAACCTCTTGAATCTTAATCTCATTGAGGTCACTAACAAGGACAGTAAACAACTAGGAACCTTGTCTCATATTTTGCTTTAGCTGCATTGCTGAGATCAAGTGAAGTGAAATAAGTCTATGGACCCCTACAAGCTTGACACACCTACCAAGATCATCCACACACTCTAATGATTTCTGTTGGAAATCAATACATGCCTGGTGGGAAGCTAACCAATCCATACCCAAGAGAATACCATAAGAACCTAAGGGTAGGATATGAAGGTCTACGATGGTGGTGAAGGTGCCCAAGTCCAACACACAACCACGGACTAGGGAGTCCATGGCCACTCTGGAACCTGTGGCTAACTCAACCTGTTAACTATCAACTTGTCATGTTTCCACTAGCCCACATCACTCTACAAGGAAGGGGGAAATGAAAGAATCTGAAGCACCAGAATAAAATAATATAGAAGTAGATATATCATGTAACCAACCTGTAGTCTCAACTATGGTGCCCCGGTGCTCAGCTTGATGGTTGTCAACCACCACAAATACTCTATGGGATCTACATGTATCCCCAACTTTGGGTTCATACATAGCTACCCTCTGACTCAGTTTTATAGATGACTTCTGAGGACACATCGTTGCCTTATGCCCAAGCTGTCCATAATTGAAGCATGCTCCTAAACTATAACTGCACCCTACTCAAGGAGCATTGGACTCCTAATAACTCCCTCTACTAGCACTAGGTTGAACACTATGAGATGACTGACTACATGGAATCTACCTACTGCAATACCAACTACGGTCTCTAGCTAGACTAGAAAAACTATGACAACTATGTTGCCCCAATGAATAACACTCCCTACGGTGCTGCTGGTGAGCTACCCTTGGAGGTGTTGAATGTACCTGTGGTGATCTTGCAGGATATACCTATGTACTATGTGTAGCTGATCCAAAAGGATATGCACTAAGAGTATGTGCACTCGATCGACTACCAAGACCCCTAACCATGTTATCCTAAGATAACCTTGCCTTTTTAGCAGAAACTACAAGTGTCCTAGGCTAATGCATATGAACATCTCCAATAATATGACCATTAAGGCCCCAAACAAAATATTGCACTAACATAAGCTCATTATGGTGATAGTTGGAATATTGCCTCAGCTCAAAGAACCTATGCTTGTACTTGTATAATGTCATAGTCCCCTATCAAATATTGTGAAACTCATAAGCATGTGCTTCTCTATACTGATCAGAAAGGAACCGTTCATGGAACCGCTCTTCAAAGATCTCCCATAAGACTGTCACAATACTCAACTGGAGCTTCTGCTCCTCTATATGCCACCAAGTAGATAAAATGTCCCTAACGTGTGTGATGGAACACTGAGCTCTGGTGTTGCTTGCATATAGATGCATAGAAAAGAAACATTCTATATCTAAAAGCCAAGTCTCAGCTTTATTACAACCAAGAGTACCCCAGAATAAAGGTGGATAGGACCTTTGAAGATCTCTCATCTTCCCTGCATAGATAACATCCTCATCCACCATTGCTATGTCCCTCCTATGCTCACCTCTACCACCAGGTGGAGTATGAGAGTTCTCACACTCTCTCCTCTCTTCATGCTCTCCTGCCAGATAGATGTGATTCCCCTTGGTGAGACCCCTCTCTACGAGGTCCTAATCAAGTAATAAGCTCCTACAGTAACTGAACCAACTAGGGGTTCCCATCATTACCACCATGACCCTCTCCACGATCCTCTTGGTGGTCTTCATGTTGATCTTCCTCTCTATGCTCTTCCTCGTGATGATCTTCCTCAGGGTGTTCCTCTTCATGGTCATCCTGATGGGCATTCCGCCAACCACATCATGTCTAGGAGGCATCCCAAAGGCACAACAAGAGATGGGTCAAAACCACAAATAAAAACACCATTAGACACACTAAGGTCATAAGAAAGAAATGGTAACCACAAATTGAGTAAACAATCACGCACCACTCACACTAAAAACAATGGGAGCATAATAAATAGATCCTATTGTTTAAAAATGGGCTCTAATACCATATGTAATGCCCCACTCGGGAACCCTTGGAACACAAGGATAACATGTGCACTGATAAAAAAAATTTATACAAGCTACCTAATAATAAGGAAGAGTAACTAAGTGAACATGAGAAACATAAAGACATGAAAGGAAACTCACAGAACATGGCAACTCACATGTTCTCCAACACAAGCGTAAGTCTTTCAATACTTCCAAAGATTCCCAAGCCTTTACTGCGAACAAGATTCAATTACCAAGTAGAAATACATAGAAACAAGAATTGAATAAATCAAACCCCAAGGAGGATTGACATTCAACCTGTTCTAAATTGGAATAATGTGAATCCCAAAAGGGTAATTAAAAATCTACTTTGCATCATCTGGTTGAGAACAAAAATGCCCCCTATCCATAATACGACCAACTTCATCAATAACTAATAGGAGCAAGGATCAAGCCCCATACAAGAATTCTCTATGAATCAAACATAAGAATAGATGGAAAGAAGAGTCTTGTACGAGAAAGGATTAATTCTCGTATTGCAAAAAATCCTAACTCGTATGGCTTCATATAGAAACTCATATGAAACTGCACTTGGTAATATGTAGGCTTTGTTCTGGAAGCCACAACTTTTACATCCAGAGTTTGATTGACTTCGTTCAAAATGTGTCAAAAAGATCTTGACAACATCTAAGACAAAATGAACCTAAATTAATATTAGGAAATCAACATTTTTCATGCCATTAACTTGAATCAAATGCAATCTAAAAATAGGTGATCGTTTTTGCAAAAACTTGCGACAAATAGTTACCTCAGTCCAAATACTGGATAGGCTTGCCGACACCAATGTACAACATGAATTACAAGCTAGCTCCACATCAGGGAGTAATGAAAATATGCACAACCAGGATATGGACACTCAATTGCAAAATAATAACATAAAAGTAAAGCATAAAATAACAATGAAGAGAGTGAGCATTCAAGCTCTAATATTATAGCTACAGGAAGTCCATCTCTGTTCACCAGTCCCCAATAATGGTATAGTTAGCAATGCCTCCCTAACATGTGGTACCCACAGGCCCAACCCACCATGCTTGAGGATATAGTAACCTGACCACAATCACAAGAAGACACTCACACCAAAATAGGATACACTCACACCATACAATATGCAAGACTCAAGGGCGAAACCACAGACCAAGTGACGAATACAATGCAAGCACAAAACCATATCAACATTCCTAGATGACAAGGCTATATTGTACCATATCAACAACCATAGATAGAAAGGTACTATGCCATATCAACGTCCATAGATGGCAAGGCAAGACATACCATATCAACGTCCACAGACGGCAAGGTAAGACATACCATATCAATGTCCACAAATGACAAGGTAGTCACAAAAAGTCTTGTATTAAGTTTTATTTTCCCATTTAATGTTTAAGGTTATCAGTTGTTTATTAAGAACTCAAGCAAGGTTACCCTGGAGCCTCTTTACACTTTGGTCCACCTTGAAGAGCCATTCCATCCCACTTCTCAACATAATCCATGAGACAAGGTCTCCCAAAAGACTCACAAGTACAAAAATCCCCAAAATACCCCAAATGACTTGATTGGTCTCAACCAAGAGTAAGGATCTCAATGCAAACCCATCATGGTACACAAAATCCTATGATGTGGACACAAACACCATTATCACACATTCCAATGTGATCATTTCAAGCATGGAGAAAAAATCTCATAAAAAGGAAAGACACACAAGTGCTCACAACACACTCAACTGCAGGGATAACTTTAAGAAACCCCCTCCTAGGAAAAAGTGTAAAATCCTGGCGAATTGCACATTAATTTAGCGAAAAAAATTTCGTGATGATGGCAAATTTTTTTTCCAAATGAGGAAAATAATATAAAGGCGAAGGCGATTTTTTCCCTGCCCAATCAAAATTCCATAAAATCTTGGCGAATAATACCTTAATGTGGGGAAAATATATATTGTGTGAGGCGAATTTTTTTCTTTTGAAGTAAATACATTATAATATATGAAGCGAATAATTTTTTGTTGAAAGGAAAAAAAATATTTGTGCTGGCAAATTTTATGTGCCTTTTGAAAAAATATATATATTTTTGGCTAATCTATCATTAAGTATGGGAAAAATAAATATTTTATCGGCGATTTTCAAAAGATGGGAGTTGTTAATGTGTCATGTTTGGCCAACGCCAACTAATAACTTGTTTGCAGATTAAACACATGTTGGTATCCATAAGCACAAAAATTTACATCGACACACAACCTAACAGTAACATCCATCATTTTATAATGTTAAATGTCTTATTTGAGACTGTTTGATGATCCTAGATGAATGGATGAAGTTTAATTAATCTGCATCATAACTATTATCTAATTAATGCAACATCATGTAATGACATCATTATTTACACGTATCAAGTCTTACATCTGTTTAGGTGGACGGTTGATAATGTATCACAGTTTTCGCTAATAAAAGAAATGTTTTATCACTGACACTAAATCTAGCTATTTCTTATTTCACACTCATGCTTTTAATATTAATGACTGTGCTTTTAATATGAAAGATTTACAGAATTTTGAAGGACAAATGAATTAATTATGTTAGAGAAAGAATTAAGGGCTATTTATAGATGATCTACGCTTCCTTCTTCTTTAATTCTCCTTTAGTTTGGGTCTGCCTTTGCTAGTGCTTGAAGGATTGCCATTGGTTTTGGTTTTTAGGATGTATTAGTATAATTTCAGATATTGTGGTAGGATTTTTTTGAAGATGGACACTCCTATCCATTTGATAAGCACGTCTATGGAGGAACAAAAGGCCTTTATGGGCCCGGTCTCAAACCAAACCCTTGAATCAATTTGCATGGAGTTTGGAGCCTTCACAAATGAGGCTGTGAGGATGGTGTTGGGCCATCAATTTTTGGAAAATGTCGATAGGTACCAAGTTAACACGGACATTACGTCCCATTTTTTGGCATCTCTTTTGGACCTCGGGGGAGAGAAGGTGGATATGCTCCTTCTATTAAGGAAGCTATTCAAACATGAATTCCTGGGTGACGTCGTTGAGGTTGTTGTTTATGCAAAATTAGGGGTTGGGATCCTTGGGCAAGTGATGTACACAAGCTTTTTGAGTTAGACGAATATGTGGCCATTCAACCTTTTCTTTTGAACCTGGATACTCAGTAGTTGACGCACCATAGGAAATGGGTGCAGATTGGTAGGGATTTTCTTCGCAAATGGTTTCTGTTGGATGACTTGGTGGACTACGGATGGTTGTATGAATTTGTAGAGCTTGTCATCTCTGGAAAGTTCTACTTAGACGGAGGGGATAATCCTTAGTGTTGTGTCCCTATGGCCTCCACCTAAAAATTTTGAAATTTTCACTATAGTAGGGTGTAGGTTTTGTCTTTAAAGTTTTGTAAGGACTTCAAGTGAAACTGTGAAAGTCTCCAAGTCCAAAATTTTGAATATTGTAAATTTATAGAAAATATTAATGAAAACTTTGCAACTTCATTTTAGTTTGTTTTGATGGATTTAATTGTAAAATATGTATGTGTGAGTCGTGACATATGTGATTTTATAATTTGTGAAATTGAAAATGAACCAAACAAATGTTAAATTGTTAATGTATGATAGCATGTTATTTATTTAACATTATTTATTTGACAGTAATATAACTTAACTTTTGCATGTATCATGTCACATGTGTGACTGTGCGACTACCGAATTGTGAAATTTTAAAGTAGTTATTCTTTAAACTTTAAAGTAAAACTAAAATCTAAAATTAGCAAATGCCAAATGGCAATACACAAAACATCTAATAATGACAATTTCTGGACTACCCGTCACATCGAGTTAATATCACCTCTTTGGTAGAGGAGTTGTCCGCCATCACTGGCAACTGCAAGTGGTATGTACATTTGGCAACTGCATGTGGTATGTACATTGTACTATCAACTATGAGCATTGATACCATCGACACGTACCTTAAACCTATTTATTTAGAACCCTAATTTGTAAATGTATTATTCAAGACCGTTGATTGATGTAGATCAATGGCTAGAGTTTTATATCGGGCACAGTTTCTCAAAATGAATGTCTTGTCAAAGTGGAAGTGACATTCTTTAGCCATCAAGTAATTCACACGGTTTCCAAAATTGTACTAGTACAAACTGTAGTTATTAGTATAGTGACCACTTGCTATATTGGTAATTTCCCACACTACTGCATTAATGCATTAATAGGAATGATTTACCTAATGATATGGAAGATATGGATTCACAGGGCTATTAATAGACATTCTTTCTTGCTTCTTTGTCAATTTCAATTTGCTTTTGCCTTTCAGCCTCGGCCCTCAAATTTCAATTTTCTGTGTAGTTTGAAGATTTAGGTTTTAAGTTTAGGCAGAGATGGACACACCAATTAGGTTGAGAACAACATCTACTGATGAGAAAAATCCCTTTATTGGAAGGATACAAGATGAAGTACTCACTTCCATTTGCATGGAAGTGGGCTCTTTCATTAACAATGTTGTGTTGATGGTGCTCAGCCATGAGTTCATTCGCAATGAGAAGAGATACCGTGTCAGCACAGACATTACGTCCCGCTTCTTGGTGTCTCTTCTCGACCTCAGAGGAGAGAAGGTAGAGATGATTATGCTACTGTGGAATGTTTTCAAGGATCATTTTTTGGTGGACGATGTCCAAGTCATTGTCTTCGCAGAACCGGGGTTGGGTATCCCTTGGGCTGATGAAATTGAAAAGCTTATCCAGCGAGGCAACAATGTGGAAAGGCAACCCTTCCTACTGAACCTTAATGAAAGGTAGCTAATGCAGAATCAGAAGTGGGTGCAGCTGGGGAGTGACTTCCTATGGAAGTGGTTTCACCTCGACGACTTTGAGGAGACGGACTACAACTGGCTCGATGAATTCGGGGAGATTATCCTCAATAGACAATTCTTCTTAGATAGGGATGGAGATGAAGACCCTTAGTGTTTATGTTCTTGAAATAGTTTTTTGCATTTCGTTTTGTTTTTTTGTTTTTTCTTATATGATCAACCAGTGCCCTTGTGGCAACAAATTTTGTAACTGTTTGGAATATGGATACTACCCATTTTGTGGGTAAACATACTTCCCATTTTGTAGGTGTTTACGGTGCGACTATAGTCTAAAGTTAACTGTTAAACTCTATAATTATAAAGTATATTATAATATTAGTGATGTAGATTTTCAAAATAATTAATGAAAATTTTGTTGTTCGACTCTTAATAATTATTATAATTTTTCTATCTTCCTCAGGAAACAAGACTCATATCAGTGTGTGAGATAATAGATTGTCTGCGTAAATATTGTTTAATTGCATTTTTGTAAAGAAATCTGAAGACTTCATATTATTTAATTGCAATTTTTTAAAGAAATCTATAGACCTTAGACCTTAGACTTTACTTATGATAAATAATAAATAATAAATTATATGTCCATTGACATTCCAAATCGATGTGTGAATCTATGATATCATATAATATGTATTATGAACCAAAAAAATGCCAAATCGATGTGTGAATCTGTGATATCATATAATATGTATTATGAACCAAAAAAAATGTAACAATGTTTAATGTTTGTGTGTGATTTATTTAAGAGTATTAACTTAATTTTTCCATGTCAATGACAAATGTAATTATCATTATGTGTCATGTGTGCGACTGTGAATGTGGAATTGTAAAAGTTTAAATCATTTTATAAATTATGGTTAGTAATAAATTAATAAAAAATTAGAGTATTAGACAGTTATCTGTGATTGCAATATTTTAAATTTAATTAGTTATTTTTATATTAGACAGTTTCAATATTTAATCTTATTTAAATTCAATAAATGTTTAGCGTATGGTATTATGTGTAACTGTATTTCTGGAGACCGTTGGATGAGCAGAGATCAATGACATACGATGTATTTCAGGCCAAAAGGTAAAAGAAATCCCATTTCTGCAATCCTATTCTGAAATCACGACACTTGTACACTCATTCAATCGGACGACACGTGGTGACATGATCACTCACACAATCGGTGTCATCCGATAAATATAATTCAAAGTAAATAAATGGGACCCACCACACATGATAGTGACTGCCAATGACAGTTGGATGAGCAGAGATCAATGATTAATACGTACAGTGTATTTCAGGCCAAAAGGAAAAATAAATCTCATTTTTGCAATCCAATTTTGAAATCACGACATGTGTACACTCATTCAATTGGATGACTCATGACCACTCACACAATTGGTGTCATCCGATAGATATAATTCAAAGTAAATAAATGGGACCCGCCACAATTACAAATGATGGTGACTGCCACCGACCGTTGGATGAGCAGAGATCAATGATGAACATTGTATTTCGGGCCGAAAGGCAAAAGAAATCCCTTTTTTGCAATCCTATTCTGAAATAACGACACGTGTACACTCATTCAATCAATGATTCAATGATGAGTGTAAACCTATTCCGCAATCATGACATGTGTACACTAAGCTAAGTTTAATTAAAATCGTAATTGCAGTAACTTAACATTTAATTAGTAATAAGCTCAATTTGACTGCAGACCAAACAATTAAGTGAGATGTGTCCTAGTGACCTCAGATATCTGGAGAAGCAATAAAAGTTAACATGAGTGACAGTAAAAGTTAACATGAGTGACGAGTCACGACTGGCGATTCAGTACTACTCACTATTGTACAATTTTAACCTAAGTTTTTATATTTTCAGTTCTTACTAGTATTATAGTATACTGTATTGGAGAATCAGATATTCATAAAGGGGTTACGGGTAACGGCTTCTAGGTTGAGGATTGAGGAATGCAACAGATTCTCTCAACTCTATGCCCACTCACAGTCTGCACAAATTGAATTTCTGGGTAAAATCCTGAACACCCACGTCCCGCCTTTAAATTTTTCAAATGTAGTCATAGAATTAGGGTTGAATTTTCAAACACGCCTGTAAATTGTAGCTATCACTTGCATACCATAGTCCATGATGGGAAAAACAAATACCAAGAGTATGAGTAAAGGGAAAAGAAAGAAAACATACATAATAGACTTCCACAAACTGGTTAAAACACCAAGTTTCACTGATGAATTCCATGATATTTTTGATCCTGTTATCCATGGAAATAAGGGAATCATGGAAATTAGATATGCGCTTGAACATAAGTGTAAAGATCCAATGAAGGTTTCAAAATTTTGTCCATTTAAAAACACGTTAAAAGCAAATACAAATAAAATTGCACCATGGGTTGTTAGGTCAGCACGCATGGCGTTACGTCAAGTATTCCCTTGTCTAGAAATTTTCATGCTCTGCACCCAAAAGTATGATAAAAATAGAAAAGCAATTTTCAATAAAAATACTTAGGAGGAAATTTTGTTTATAACAAAGACTAAATTTGCTAGTCTGTTGGACCTAGGGTTTGAAGCACAAAAATCAAACGTGCACATTGACCTAGGAAAGATGGCAGAGAGTTATGAAAATTTAGATGCAAAAAGGAAAGATTTATATATCAGAAGAATAACAAGCAGTTCTAGTCTGGATCCAAATCATAAGCCTCCTTATGATTATGATATTTTTGTGCAATGGGTTCAGGATAGTATTTCCTTGCTAGCATTTTTTTTGGGATTGGATAGTAACAAAGAAGTGGGTGCCAGCATTCTTGAAATGATTTT
>MU227340.1:731047-745037 GCA_018584345.1 Thuja plicata | reverse complement strand
TTTCGTAAACTTTACCCATATGCTTCTCTATGGTGTCAATTTTTAACTGCAACCTCTTTTCCTTCTTATTTATCTTGGTGCAAATCTTACATCTACATTCTACCAGAGGTTGACCTTCAATTGGATTGTCCACTGGTTTAATGAATGGATACTTTGACACCCATTCTATTTGAAAATTCCTCGACAACTCCCACTTCCGATCATTTTTTGAATTGTTTTTTCTTTTCTTTTTCCCTGCACCATCATCATCTCTGACATTCTCAGTCTCATCCAAGTTGATTATATCATTATGGCTACTCTAGTTATTTAACTAAAAATCCTCTTCAAGTTCATCATTATCTAAGATATTAGGTTCGCCTACCTCTTCAATATGTCATGTAGTTTCAGGTTGTGAATCTTCAAAATCTACTTGTGATGAAGTAGCTTCCCAATTTTGGACAGAAACATTTCCAACACCATGACCAAAGTACAATGATAAGCATCTACATTTTTCTGGCCTCTCTTGGCTTTCCCCACTTGCAGGAGCCTTACCCTTATTCTTGTTACCCTTATTTTTGTTCAACATCTCCATTCTCCAACGACTTCCACTTTAAAAAAAAATGTTAAATTGTTGAAGAAGTGACAATAGACTATAATATATATAAATATGATTCTAGATTTATTGGCCCTAAAATCATGTCTGAGCTCTCCCTGTCACCAGTGTTCCCTAACTGGTTACCAGTTACCACTAAATAGTAATGAACTCAAAATTACAGAGTCACAGAATAAGTATCACTTACCTTTTCCTCAAATTAAATTGCAATCACTACTCGCCAATGCAGTATGCAGTTGCACTCAATAGTCTAAAACTTTTCTATCGATCAAATATTTTTATACTATCCTTATTTGGCAAATTTGGTGGGAGGTATTAGGTCAAGGTATACAAATTTGGCGAAGCCCGCGTAATTTTAACACATTTTGCGTTATTTGCAAGGCAATTATGGGTTGTCCAATACGAAGGAATGATTAGTAAAGTTGGCAAATTTGGGTCGGGTTGAGACACACGTCCGCAAAATGCCAGGCAAATTTGGGGTGGCCTATAAATATAAATGTATAAAACTATTGGCAAATATAGGCCCTCCATTTGGGTCGCGTATAAATTATAGGCAAATTTTCAAAATTTACAGGGACCAAAAATTAGATTCCATTGGCGATGATGTGTAAGAAAAGTAGAAAATTAAATAAATTGATGGGTGATGGGCCCGAGCATTAGTTCCAATATTAATAATTGTCGAGTGATAGGGTCAACCTAATATATGAAAAAAAATTGCCAATTCCCCGCTCGCCGACATGCGACATTCACCAATTGGTGAATAATCACCACTAAAGTTTTTGCTGCTCAACTGAACACTTGGCCAAGAGTACAAATTCACTCATGAATCTAAAATTGACAAAGTAAAACCATAGGATGGTTGGAATCCTAGAGGGGAACACACTCCAATAATCGGATCCAACCAAACAAGATCAACAGTAAAACTGGGTGGCATGCAAAATGAGGCGACCCCAAAATTTCTCAAACACCAAACTCCTCAAAAAGCTACACAATGAAAACCCACTTGCCCACAGGCACCCAACAACACACCAAACCAATAAAATTCTAATTTCAGGAAAACACAAAAAAATGACCAGCATAACAGTATTAAAATCAATAATGAAAACCTCAGTTGCTCGTGGTGAGTCAACCGGGCAATTGAAAGCTACCAGAAAGTGGGGGAGTACTAACTCAGCCCATGAGTCAAAAGAAAATAATAAACATAACAAACTAGGGAGAAACGAATAAAATATTGAAGGTCCTACCTCACAACCGAAGGAGAAACCTGAAAGAATGCAAAATAAATAAATTTCCTTGTTGTACCCAAAAGTCAATCCACAGAAATGAAGGTATTCATGACACAATCCCAACGAGTCGCTACCCACCAGGATCTAATGACCTAGTTAGACCCAAAAAACAAAAGAGTTGATTTCTCCATTCAAGTTTGGAGCAAAATCCAAAATTGATAAAAGACCAAAAGGAAAAAGTGTGTAAAAAGAACTCACTTTCAACATATATAGCACTTTATAAAAAGTGACTTTTAAAAAAGGTTATTTAGATAATTAAAATAACCTACTAACCTTTCACCCCACCACAATAAAATCGATTCCAGATAAATGGAATCCAACTATGGCCAAATAGCTAGTAAATAAAATAAGTATTAAAATTACCCAAAGCATTAAAAATCAATATTTAATTAAATATCATCTGTGACCACTGCAAGAACTTCTAAATGCATAGACAGTCACTGGTCTATCACAAATGCATAATGAATCTAGATTTACCAACATGTATCAGAGGGAATAATATACTACACATGATACATCATCCATACAGAAACAACATTGGCATAATATGAAAGGTCGGTGATACTATCTCTTATGTCGCTGCTGAGGATATAGGTACACACTCAACTCCTAAAACTTGGGGTGAATCTACCTGATACATGTTTAGTAAACATGTAAACATCAAGTGTACCTGCTCATAATAAAATAGCCAAAGAAAAATATGAAATAATCACACAACGAAGAAGATGACACCATCATGTGGACCTCACAAGGGTAACTATGACTTCATCTCACTTCATACAAACATGTGAAGCATAACACACACACACACACACACACATATATATATTCATTTAAATAACCACTGCATTAACATTTATGCATTTAAATATAAGCATTTCATTTAAATAACCATTGCATTAACATTTATGCATTTAAATATAAGCATTAAATAAACCACCATGATAACATGAGCATATATCAATGGAAGTAATTACTAAAATATCCACAACATATAAGGCACAATACTATGGTGAAATGAGATATAATCATCAACATAATAATCCATTGTTTCTTAAAGAAAAATAAGCTAGGTATCATCATAAGGCATCATGTCACATCTCTAGCATCATCATGCAGATATGATCAAAACTGCAAGATAAACCAACCATCTACTACAACTAAGATACTGGAATCCAATATTGCATTGTCCTCAAAAGCATCTCATCATTCCAATAACCAAAATAATATGAACAAAGTATCTTGGGTAAAAATAAACATGCAACAAAATGCAACCACGGGAGGCACTACATCCTCCCCCATAGGCCTAGGCTTACTCCTCAAAGCCAGCAAAAAGATAAGGGTACAAAACTCTCAACCATGAAGCATCCTCCCATGTAGAAGAAGTCTCATCACTTGGGTCCCATTGGACCCTTACCTTCTCTATGTCTCGACCTCTGAGGGTCAGCCTCTGATCCTAAAGAATGCGGATGAGCTCCAAAGAAAGTTTCCCGTCCTCTACCTGTAAAGCACCCCAATCAAGAACATGGGTTACATCGGGAATATACTATCTCAACACAGAAACATGGAAAACATCATGGATGTGCGATAGGCTAGGTAGAAACACCAAGTGATAGGCAATGGGACCAATCCTCTCAAGGATCTCAAAAGGCCCAACAAAACATGGTGCTAACTTAGAGCCTTTCCAATACTAGATAGGGCTCTTCCATAGATGAACTTGCAAAAAGACACATCACCAACTAAAAAGTGACAGTCAAGCCTATGGGAATCAACATACTTCTTTTGCCGATCTTGAGTAGTAACCAAATGCTCTTAATATGAATAACTTGTTGCTCCATATCCTGAAGCATCTCAAGACCCAAAACTACTCAGTCCTCTAACTGATCTGAACTCAATGGTGTATGACATTGTTGACCATATAGAGCCTAGAAAGGTGGCATTCCAAGAGAGCTATGGTACCCATTATTATATGCAAACTCCATTAAGAACAAATAGTCCTCCCACCTTATCGGTTAATCCATAACATACATGTGAAGCATGTCCCCTAAAACTTGATTCACCTGCTCTTCTTGACCATCAGTCTCAGGGTGATGAGCTGAATGAAAGTTGATGAGAAATTTTTTTTTAAAAAACTAATTCCCTACTTAGACGAACCCTCACAACTTGAACATGGAATGATCCTTATTACAATTGTTATAGGTATATTTCTAGGAGATGAATATAATAAACACTTACCTCTAGTCAACCGTATTGTGATAGATTACATTTTTGTACTTGGAATGAAGAAGAATACAAATTCAATTTGATGTCAACACAACCATCAGTAAGGTCCAACCTTGATACATCATAAACCCATGGGAATATATTAAAATTGAAATGACATAAAGAAAATACATATTTGATCTGCATTTTAGTTAGACATCCTCAAGGATCACATTTTCCACATCAACAACTTTGCAGTCACATGCCTTTGTTATGATATTTGGACATTCTAAATCATAATTTCAATTTAGTTTAGATGGTGGAATATCTTTTGCAATTTTGGCCTCTTCACCAATGTTTTTGGCATCTCCAACTTTCTTTTGGGCAGGGATTTGAATATTTTGTTATATTGTAATGCAAAGATGCCTTTTCACATATTCTTATATTATAAATGATTTTCAAATGAAAAAGTGATACATGTACATGGCTTGAAGCTTGTTTCTTCCTTGTTCTTATAAAAAGGAAATCATAGTCATTTTAAAAGGATTTGAAGTTTGAGTTTTGGGAAATAAGGTCTAATCATGTAAATTATTATTCTCAGGAAATATAGAAGAAGAATGACTTTTTCAAATCATACTTGTACATCAAAGTTTGATCAGAATGAGAAAGAAAATGTACAAGTTATACTTCAATTGTCCCCTTAACTTTTTAGTTCAAACTTCTTAAAAAATTAATAAGCAAGTTTTATTGATATCATCTTGTTATTCTTAGTAAACTCTTTGAACAAACTTTAAAAAAAAAATTAGACTTTTTCCATTGCAAATTTTCCTTGCTAAAAACCTATGCAACCTTTATACATTGCTTTGAGTCATCAAGTGCTTTGTCTACGCCCTACATTTGTTTTCAATATATACAGTCTCATGGGCATAAACATTTTTGGTCACAACTTTGACTATGCTTTTTATTTGAAGATTTTTTAAACATTTCAATTCCCTTATGTGTTTGTTCAATGTCTCATCATGTCAAATATTCAATAGAAATTCTAAAAGAAATGTAGTTTCATCAAATACCATGATTGCAATATATGTTCAATATAGAATTATCTAAAAGATTTTAAAACCCTATAAGGCCAAGCAATCTTTTGTAAATGTTTACCTATAATATCTTAAATCTTTAATTGGACATTTTTATAGCATTGCTCTCTAAATACATATAGCTGAATAAAAAATAATGGAAATTATAACTTGCAAACTAAATTTGCAAAAGACAATTATACAATACTTAATATTAAATAAAAGATAAAAGTACTTGCAAAGAGGTGTCCATTAGTTGTGATTTAAAGCCTCCTAAAGACAACAAATAAGAACCTATAATTCTTTTTTCCAAAAACAAATCTAGTTTAGGCAATACAAATATAGTCATTGTTAAGCATTTTATTTTATTTTCCATTCCTCTTCTCTTTTATCCAAATCCCACCCTAAAATCCTAGCCAAAAGAGATAAGAATTCTCCCTTCCACAAATGTGCAATATATTGTGTTGGCCAATTGCCCCACTCCTCTATTTGTAACACAAATACAAAAATGTTAAAGCAAAAGCATGTGATTATAAGAATAAATGTGAGGAAAAAAGTACACCCACAACAACGATGAGATCGTGAAGGCCCCTACATAACCACCATAATGAAAACCCTGATGATCATGATGAGGCCTTGCAAAAATATTTCATTGAAGAAACCATCTCCACTATCATTTATTTAAATCTCACATCTGACTGGTGTAGGAGCACCTGATAGAGAGAAGAAAACTATGAAGACCTCAGGGCATGGAGGGATAAATGATGGGTCTAAAAGACTCAAATTAGATATATTGAAGCCAATTATGGCCATGGAATGTAATAACCTCAATAGTATTGTCAAATGTCTTGAATGGTCCTACTGAGGACCATAAGACAATTAATGTAATAAATGGAAAATATAATCCCTCATATACTTAGGTAAGTTATTTAGAGTATTAAGGGTTTAATAAGACCAATAAAAGTGTCCTTGGATAGATTTTAGGGCTTTAGGAATAATTTTAATATGTTTTCCAAAATTTGAATTTTAAATCTCAATGATTAATAACAGTTTTGGTAGGCAACTTAGTTTTGATTGATTTGCTTAATGTAATTACTCAAAACCAATTGGAATCAGTTGGGAATAGTTATGGGGATCTATTTAAGCCTTAAGAATAAGGAAGAATGAGTATTGTATGGAAGAACAAGTCTACAATTGAATAAAGCTATGATTTCCCAGATTTTGTCAGGTTTTATATATGTTTCTTACTCTCAATTGAATATATGCTCTTTTAATCTTTTGGAAATAATTTAGGAGTATTTACATACTATTTTGATGTACTTTTGAATCCATTTTAAGGGATAGACAATCTGTTTTGTGTTCCTAAAGTTGATTGTTTTGTTACATGCCTTTGTTTCTCTTCATTTTGAGGGTCTAAAATGAGATCAGACCCATCCTACTTTATGTATGGCCACTATTTCTTGTAAAATAGGTCCTAAGTGATGTATTTTATTGTCTTCTAATGGTATTTTATGTAGAGATGATGAGTTATAGGGTGATCACCAAGAGAAGTGGCAGACCTATTTGATAAAGAGCATGAAAATGAAGGTATAGGTATAGCAACATAGATTTTACCTTAACAAGGGGGTGATTTTGTGTTTTAAGTAGTGTGGAAATGTCCAATACATGGTGAAATGACATGTCTTTGAGTTTGGAAGTGAGTTTTGATAAGATTTCTAGGAAGCCTTAGTTTTACACCTTGTTTGGTGAGGGTTTGTTGAAAAGCCTACATGTTGAAGACCTATCCAAGTGAGTGAAAAAATCCTATTTTTTGAGTCATAAGAAGACATTGTAGGAATTTTTGAGTCTTTATGTGAAGTTTGAAGCATAGTTGCTTTGTTAAGTTGGCCTAATTAACCCTTATTTTGGGTATGTTTGCCCTAGTCCATACAATTGGTCCAAAGGAGTTGGGTCTAATTTTTTTATATTTTGTGTGGGACTGAAATGGGTATCTGAAAAGGTAAAGGGTTTGGAAATTTTTTTGTAAAAAGTTTGTGAAAACTGAATAAAACAGGTATTGGAGGGCTACAAGGGAAATAACCTAATTTGAGACCAATTTTGGTAGTTTGTGTGGTCCAAATTATTGTGGGTACTTGTGAATGGTTAGAACCTATTGAAAGAAGTTGGGATAATCCCTAGAAGGTCTTGGAGTAACCTTGGGTTGTTGGGAGCAAGTTTGAGCATTTTGGTGTAAAGAAGCCTATAGGTGAAGTTGGTAAACCTTGTGGGTTATTGGGCATTGATCTGAGTTGTTTGGATCAATGATTAGATAATACAAATAGATTTGCATGGTATTGGCATCATAGAAAGTAAATATATCCTTGCCTTTGGAAATAATACTTGAAGGAAGAGGCTAGACAGGATGCCTCCAAAGATGAGTGCAACGGTTGCAAGGGAATCGAGAACCCTTAGAGAAAGGATGGAAGCAATTGAAGCCAAAGAGAGAAAAAGAAAAATGCAGGTTAAAATGAGGAATAAAAAGAAGGGGAAGAATCAAATGCCCCTCAGCAAGATGAACAACTTGATCCTGAAGATGCAAGAATGGTAAAGCTCCTTAAAGTCATTAAAGTTGGAGACTCTAGAAACAAGACTGAATTGCCCATGTATAGTGGTAAAATGGATGATGAAGAGTTAATAGATTGGTTTGGTGCCCTTGATATTTTTTTTGAATTTGAAGATATTGAGGATAATGGGAAAGTAAAAATTGATAAGTCTAGGTTGAAGGTACATGATTTTCTATGGTGGGATTGCTTGCAGGCAAAGAGATGAATAAATGGTGTCCCTAGAATCACATCTTGGCCAAGGATGGTAGAGAATATGAAGTAGAAGGTCTTACCGAAGGACTATAAAGTTCAGTTGTATAAGAAACTTCAGGGATTGAAGTAGAAGGAGATGGATGTATAAAAGTATACATAGGATTTTTATAATTTGGACATAGAGTTTCTCATGAGGATGTAGAAGAGAAAGTAGAAAGGTATCTTGGAGGTCTGAGATACAACATACAAGATGAATTGAGTCTGTTAACACTAGGGAATGTGGAAGAATGCTACAAGTTGGAAATGAAGGTAGAAGAAAATATAAGAAGGAGACAAGAAAGGCAAGGCAGAAACAATAGAGGTAGATTGAGAGGAAACATGCCTAGCAACAACAATGAACAAGAACAAAGTAATGACAAAGGGAAAGAGCCTATGTTTGAAAAAAGAGGAGGTTACAGAGGAGGAGGTAGATTTGGATCTGGTAGAGGATTCATAGGAAGGTTTTATACATGCAATGAAGTGGGACACACATCACGTAAGTTTCCTTTGAATGCACAAGAGAACAAGAATCCTGAGAGAAGGGTACAAATGGTTCAAGAGGAGAAGAAATAAGAAGGAGATGAAGGATGTCTACAAGCTCATCTAGAACTTGATGGTGAATTCCTAATGTTTAGAAAAGGACAAAAATTACAACCATAAAGACCAAAGGTATTTATATTCTGTACCTATTGCAAAAGTCAAGGTTAAATCTGTAAGGTAATCATAGATTCTGGTTCCCATGATAATTTGGTGTCACATGAAATGTTTTCTAAGATGAACTTGTAGAATTTTCCTCATAGTAATACATATAATGCAACATGGGTTAGTAATGAACAAAGTATTGTGGTTAAGGAACAAGCATATGTGGATTTTTCTATAGGAGAATATCATGACAAATTTTTATGTGATGTAGTCCCTATGACTTGTAGTCATATCATATTGGGTAGGCCTTGGTTTCCATTAAGAAGAACATTAAATGTTGGTTTTGCTAATTCACATGTTGTACATAAGGGGGATAAAAGGTTTGTGTTAACTCCTCTCAATGATGACAACTTGAATGATAAACATATCATTTGTTTTGGAGACAAAAAGTGTATGAACTTACAAGAATATTGTGTTGATAAAGAGTCTGGTGTGGTGTGATGGTTGGTATTATTATTTTCCCTTTGTTTTAAAGGGTGGAGGACAGAAGGATTCCTTTAAAGATGAAGATGGTAAGGGGTCAGGATGACCTCTGGAAGACAAATAAATTGAAGCAGCAACAATCAAGAATGGATTGTGGTAAAGGGAAAAATGAAGTGTGTTTTTGTATTGATGTTTTGTGTGAGATGAATGCAGGTAGAGGAATTAGGAGGAGAACAAATATCAATGAGTTTTTATTGCAAAAAATGCCTAGCAAGGAGATGAAGGGCAGAGAACCATCTAGAAATATGGGAGGACTAAAGACAAGGCCCCTGTTCTCTTGGTACAAGAGAATTTTTCTAGGAGGGGAGTATGGTGTAGGAGCACCTAACAGAGAGAAGAAGACTATGAAGACCTCAGGGCATGGAGGGAGCAGTGATGGGTCTACAAGACTCAATTTGGATATATTTAATCTAATTATGGTCATGGAATGTAATAACCTTAATAGTATTGACAAATGTCCTAAATGGCCTTGGTAAGGACCATAGGACCAATAATGTAATAAATGGAAAATATAACGCCTATTAGGTAATTTTTTAGAGTCTTAAGGGTGTAATAAGACCAAGACAAGTGTCCTTGGATATATTTTAGGGCTTTAGGAATAAGTTTAATATGTTTTCCAAAATTTAAATTTTGAATCCCAACGGCTAATAACAGTTTTGGCGGGCAACTTATTTTTGATTGGTTTGCTTAATGTAATGACTCAAAACCGATTGGAATTGGTTAGGAATGGTTATGGGGCTCTATTTAAGCCTTGGGAATAAGGAAGAAGGAGTATTGTATGGAAGAACAAGTCTACAATTGAATAAAGCTTTGATTTCCCAGATTTTGTCAAGTTTTATGTATGTTTCTTACACTCAATTGGATATCTTCTCTTTTAATCTTTTGGAAAGAATTTAGGAGTATTCAAAGACCATTTTGATGCACTTTTGAATCCATTATAAGAGATAGACAATATTTTTTGTGTTCCTAAAGTTGACTGTTATGCTATAGGCCTTTGTTTCTCTTCATTTTGAGGGTCTAAAATGAGATCATACCCATTCTACTTTATGTATGGTAGTTGTTACTTTTATAATGGGTCCCAAATAATGTATTTTATCATCTTCTAACAATATTTTATGTAGGGATGATGAGTTATAGGGTGATCACCAAGAGAAGTGGCAAACTTATTTGATAAAGAGCATGGAAATGAAGGTGTATGTGTAGCAGCTGAGATTCTAACTTAACAAGGGGGTGATTTGAGTTGGAAGTAGTGTTTAAATGTCCAATACATGCTGAAATGATATCTCTTTGAGTCTGTAAGTGAGTTTTAACAAGATTTCTAGGAAGCCCTAGTTTTACACCTTGTTTGGTGAGGGTTTGTTGAAAAGCCTACATGCTGAATTGACCTATCCAATTGAGTGAAAAATCCTATGTTTTGATTCATAAGAAGATATTTTAGGAAGTTTGGAGTCTTGATGTGAATTTTGAAGCATAGTTGCTTTGTTAAGTTGGCCTAATTAGCTCTTATTTTGGGTATGTTTGCCCTAGTCTGTACAATTGGTCCAAAGGAGTTGGATATAATTATTTGATATGTTTTGTAGGACTTAAATGGGTATCTAAAAAGGTCAAGGTTTTGGAAAAAAAATTTGAAACTGAAGAAAGCATGTTTTGGAGGGCTACAAGGGAAATAGCCTAATTTGAAACCAGTTTTGGTAGTTTGTGCGGTTCAATTTGTTGTGGGTACTTGTGAATGGTTGGAACTAGTTGAAAGAAGTCAAGATAACCCCTAAAAGGTCTTTTAATAACCTTTGGTTTTTGGGAGCAAGTTTGAGCACTTTGGTGTGAAGAAGCCTATAGGTGAAGTTGGTAAACCTTGTGGGTTATTGGGCATTGATCAGAGTTGTTTGGGTCAGTGATTAGATAAGCCCAATAGCTTTGCATAACCATGAGATGGTGAAGGCCCCTACATAACCACCATCATGAAAACCTTGATGATCATGATGAGGCCTTGCAAAAATCTTTCACTAAAGAAACCATCTCCACTATTATTTATTTAAATCTCACATCCGGCTGTTCACCTTATCATCGATTATTTTGTACGCCTCATCTTAGCCCGTGAGTCCAAATCAAGAGCAATGAGATTCCTTGGCATTTTAGAATAAAACATTTTATTTAGTTATTAATATTGTGAGTGTGGTTTTACACAAGACCAATTCACCCCCCGCCCCAATTTTGTGGTGTATTAAACAACCTTCTCATGCAAAACACAATAGTAACCATAGATTGACGTCAATTTTAATCACACATAATTTTTTTTATAGATATTCTTCAATTATGTGAGTGCAATGTGCCCCTTGAGTATTTAAAAATAATTATATTATATATTTATAAACACTCTAAATCAATTTGTATGTTTACTATAAATATTATTAATAATATATATTATTTTTATAAATTTGAGTACTATATTATATTTTCCTATAATAATCTTTTTATGAAAAAATGTCATATATATGATTTTATAAAAATATAGCATGTCAATTTATATAGTCTAATAAATTTTAAGATTGTAATATATAATCTAAAATTAAAAACTTTCATATAAACTATCATTTGAGTATGCCCCATATAGTTGATTAAGGACTTATAGATCTTGAGATTCTCTTTAAGAGGAGCCCACCTTGTCAAAAAGTGTTGAACTAACCTGCCCACTCCTATGATTAGGAATAAAATAAAATTATTAAACAACTACATATTCCAATACTAGTTTTGATCCAAATAATTTGACAAAAGAGAGTAAATTTTTTTTTCGATGTTTGGGGGAGGGAGGGGTTGTTTTTTTGATGATGTAAGTTAGTGTGAAAACATGGGAGATGCATTGCCAAGCTCGTTTCCATGTTTACAGACAAATTATTGTTTGACAGGTGTGAGACATGTAGATGGAAGAGACCCAAAGAGGCTTGGGAGGAGAGAACTTGCATGTTTTGTAGGATGGGCGCAATTGAAACTGAATGAAACTTTCTCATAGAATGTGAAACGTATGATGATATTCAGACTCAATATCAAATCATCTTGAAAGTTGACAACATGCACAATTTATTTGAAGAGGACAAGATCAACCAAACTGTTGGTTTTCTGGTTAAGGTCCACAAGGGCCCGTTTGTTTGTTGGAATTGGGCTCAAATTGGAATTTTTGAATGCCTGAATTTCCCAATTCCATGTTTGTTTGTAAAAAATGAAAATGGAACAGATTTTTCTATATTCTAATTTTACCCCAAAACAAACATTCCTATCTTTCACCTCAAACCTTGGAATTCATGGAAAACCAATTCCAATTCCACTTTTTGATAAATCAAATTTGATAAATATTTGAAATCCACATAATATTCGTTGAAGCAACACTATAGAGTATCATTTGCACAACAACAACAACATATCATTTGGACTGCAAATTATTCTCTACTCTTCATTTGATAAAGCAGCGTATTAGGTACCTGTCTTCTCTACTCTTCATCTATGCTTCACTGTTATTTACCCTGGCTTATCTATTTTTTTTAAGCCTTGTTTGCACAAGGTTTTCTTCTTTATCAGACATTATTTGCCCTGGCTTATGTGGACTTCGTACCTCCATGTTTGTGCACCTAGTTCATTGTGTTCAGGAAAGACATATGTCATCTATGCATCTATCCACCCTCATTTATTGGTGCAATCTCAAAAAACAATATTCAAACACATTATGCCTTGTAACCACTGATATAATAGTATCATTCATTGTTGCATTTGCACTATGAGAAGGCAATCTTTGGGCTGAAATTCCTACATTTTGAGCCTTGTGCATCTATGGTTTTGACATATGTCTTGTCTTTCCTCCCACATTAATGTGCACCAATAATGCAACAGTTTTCCTGGAATAATTATATTGTGATACAAGTTCTATCTTTTTGTATGCAAATGATGATTGGTTGTTAAACAAACTCTATTAGTTTCTGGGAATAATTTTGTTTTTCTTAGACAATGACCATAACCGCTCTGCCATGTCTCTATTATGATGAAATTCAAACCTTTTCATTCATTTGTGAACACTGGACTCTGAGTTGTCTTTTCTTGATGCTTGGAATGAACCCCATGTTACTAATACAGTCGTTATGTGTTGTTGTCTAGTGGAACCGTGACAATGTATCGAGCTCTGTATGGGCTGAGCTTCCTCCTCACTTGCAGCTTTGATAGAGTTGCATAACCATTTTTTTGGTGTTTGGAAAATATCATCTTTCATTTAATAGAAGACAAAGGATCGTTCTTTTTATTTTTCTTACTGAAATTGAGATTTGTTCGTACAAAAAACCATCTCATTATTACACAACTGGTAATATAAATTTTCCTACCAAGGAAAGTAAAATTGCCTATGTTGATTACGAAACTTGGGGTTTTACATAGTTATTCTTTCATCTGTTAAACAGATACTAGAAATTTATCCTTGATATTCCTATACACATTGTAGTTTTATATCTTTATTTTCTTAAGCAACCTGTACATGAAAAAACTAGTTGTTTCAGAGCACCCGTTTGGACTGGATCAATTTGTATTTGAAAAAACTAGTACTCAATTCTCACATCAATTTGTATTGCATTAATTGTATCAAAGAGACTCCAAAATTAGAATTCAAAACCAAATACTAGTTAAATGATGTTGAATACTCATTTGCTTTGTTCTTCTAGGCCCCGTTTGTTTGCAGGAATTGGAAGTGACACTTCCTGGTTTTGGGAGTGACACTTCTCGTTTTTGCAAATCCGCTGTTTGTTTCTCTAAATTGCAATTCTGGATTTGTCAAGTAAAACCAGG
>MU227340.1:666874-713806 GCA_018584345.1 Thuja plicata | reverse complement strand
ATGCAACTACATAAGTCTTTGATCTGATGATGTATGCAATCTTTAATTGCTGATAACAAATCCTATTAAGCTTCATACATATAAGTAATCATCCTTCCATGATTGAATAATACCTTTATCTACTCGTCGGTAGCCTCTATGTGTTCTTGACAACTGATGTGATTTGTTTCTGAACTTTGCATGAATTCTTCCTTCTACTCCTTAGATGCTCTTTGTGGCTATCAACAACAATGAATTCATATTTCACAATTGATTTGAACATCTATTTATACTAGTTTTTGACTCAATTCTTGATTCATGCTTCGCAAGTTAACTCTAGATCCAAGGTTTACAACTTGACCTTGATCTTTAATTAGATATATTTTAGATCCATTAGGATTCTTTAAAACATTTACATAAAGCTTGCTTGACCCTCAATTTATAATTTAAAACAAATTAAAACTCTATAAATAGAATTATATTGCTTTATCCGTTGTGTAAAACTCAGATCCACTTTTTGTGGGTTCTCTAACTGACTTTCGGTTCTGACGGTTGGTTTTCTTGGTCGTCGGTGTTCCTCTCTTGAACTAGTCGTTGGGTATGCCTTTTTTGTTCCGTCGGTTTTGTTCTCAAAACTGTGTTGTCGGTAATGTTCTCAATGTTATGTTATTGACCCGTTGGTGTTGTCATGTTCACTTCATCAGTGCAACACTTGTCAGTGTTTGTTGGTCAATTCCATACTTAGCATTTTCTTGTGACCTTTGTGTTTTGTCAGGTATGATTGTTGTTTGTCGGTAATGCTTGTAGTCTGTCGGTAATGCTTGTAGTCCGTCAGTGATCTCTGTCAATGTTTTTCACTAAGTGTACTAATGGCAAAATTAATGTCATCATCTTCTTCATGTCGCTCTTTGTTTAGAAATCCTTCATAATCTTCTTCTTCCCATCACTCTTTGTTTTCATTGTTATTTCCTTCAATTTTTATTTTTAGTCAAGATATGTGTCAATTGGTTGGAATTGTTATTGTATATTAGAAATACTCCTTAATCTCTATGTATATATTTCTTTTGTAAGGAAATTCCTTCCCTGAAAAGCTTTATTGACATCATTTGTTATCATTGTATACATAACACATATCAGGGCACAATGTGGGAAATTGTGCATTAGATTTGAGTCCCTTTTATCGTAACATCTTCCAATGGTCCTCTTGTCAATTAGCACGGCATATTCAAATTGTACATCGATCTATGTAGATCTCTATTTTTAGGAAGCTTCCATGTAATAATTTGCAGTCTTTATACATATAATATACATAATATAAAAGAGTGAACATTTAGAGATCTCTTTGTAAGTACCTAGAATCAAAACAATTGTACTAGTATCAAAATCCATGCTGACAAAAAGCTATCTAGTTTTAAGAATCCCTTATTTAACCTTTTTGTTCAATTCTAAACTCATTGCAACTTTTGGATTTTAGAATCCAATATCTAATTTAGTCTATGCATTAGGATACTTTCTTCTTAGCCAATTCAATTTAGATTTTGAGCTTATAGAGCTTTGAAGACTATATGTTGTTATTTCCTTCTATTTTTCTTTTCATCAGAGCATGTGTCAATTGGTTTGAACTTCTATGCCTTGGATTGTTACTGCTTCATTTGATAAATAGTAAAAATCTATTTAAAATCCTTTTCTCAAGGTAGGATTAATCTTTTTGAATACTATGTATAAAAAGCATCAAATACTTTACTGTTCACATAGCTAATGATAGAATTTTCTAGAAAGAAAGTCACAACTAACATATGCATGCCCATTGAATCTCATTGATCATCCTATGTCTATTAATGATTTGAACATCTATGAAAAGATTTATAATGCTTTAAGGAGTTTCACCAGTCAATCAAACACATGCACGCACACACGCACACATTAATTCTAGAAAAATTACCAAAAATTACAGTTGAATTTCACACATGAAAAAAATATCAAAACCAGACTTGAAATTAGCAGCGAGATTCAGAGAGGGTAGTGCTTCATATAACAGTGTCATCATTATTTATTTTGAACATCATGTACTATTGATTAATGTCCCTAACATATGGTTTTAACAACATAATTGGAACTCTTTTACATCCCTAATAGCATTGCTATTACAAAGCATTGTAACATTGATTTTCATGCTCTTTCTTTGTTCTTGACATACCAGATATTTCTACCCAAATCATGAAACTATTGTTGATTTCAACATTCTTCGTTGATCACTTTTGTAAGCATGTCCATGAATACAATACTATTGGCTACACCATTGCACCTCATCTAGTGCAAGCACTAGCTCTTAAGTATTGACTAAAATGATGAGTTCGGGGAGAAAACCTTAGCTCTCCCATGAGAAATCCAAAATAGGCAGTCCCAAGTGCTGGAGAAGGCATATTCTATGGAGGGTTGCCATTTAGTTGAAAATCATAAAGGGGGGGATCACCTCTAGAGGATCATGGGGAGAATATTCTATTCATTTATCCCACGGTCTTTGCTAGCATCTTCTTTGCATGTGCCAACATAGGAGGTTTGGATAGAGGTATGGGCATCCATCAAGGCATAAATAGCTTTATTAACTCTCATGAGTGGGTGTCAGAAGGTTTGAATCATTAAGTTATTTAGAGTATCATCTTTCCATAGATTTAAAGTGTCACTTTCTAGGGTATTTTCAAAAAATACCACTCCATAGGATTTCATTTATGAATTATAATGCATGTGCTAGGGAAGTTCATTTTATTTTTGTCCCACCGGTATATGTTTTATTTCAATTTTAGAAAAAATGTTTCCCCCAAAAATTAAGACAAAATTTAATCATTTCTTATACCAATGTTGGAGAGTTTGTTTCTTGTGATATTTGTAAATACAAGGAACACATTAGGCTACATATATACAGAAAGCTAACATAAACTATTGATTACTATTTTTAATATAAAGTTATTATAATATAATGGATGCAAACCCTCCATTCATTTTAATAGTGGTGGTGACTATATTTTGCATTTTGAGTAAGTTTCACTTTCAAGGGCATTTTCAAATAGGCCCATTCTGTAGGATTTTGTATTTGAACTATAATACACGTGCCATAAATGGTATTTCTTTTTTGTCTCATCAGTGCTTTTTTCAATTTTGGGAAATTATTTCCCTAGAATTTTAAAATTAAATTTGTGTATAATTTTTATTTAAAAATCAGGCTTATTTTCCATAGAACCCAAAATTGACAGGTCACACTTTCAAAAAAATTTGGTGTTGTTAGTGTTTTGTATTTCTATGAAGATTTGCCTAAGTACTACTGGGAGCTTGCCCATCAACAGATGTACTATTGTGAAAATCATCACAAGTCCATTTGTTGTTGGGTCTAGCTCCTAGTAGTGATTGGTCAAATCTGCATGTTTGTCACCTGTGCATATACCTTCTCTGAAAATACATAACTTGCATTCCAACCGTTGTCTTCTTATCCATGTACCCTACATGAAACTTAGAACAAAAATCAGTGCTCAAAATGTATGTTTAGTCCCCTTTACGGGACAATCATATCCCTATTGTTGCTTCTTCTTTTCCTCTATCTTTTTCAGGTCTTCTTGACCCCTCCAACCTTGTACCCCTGAAGGCTTACCTTTAACTCTCTTTTGTACTCCTAAAGGTCATTCTATAGTTCCAAATCTGATGTTTTTGTTAGAGTAATTAGGTAGTTTCATTACCCTTTTTTCACTTAAGTTGTCTCTTAGGTGCATATAATTAATATTTTATATTAATTATATTGCGCAACCTAGTTTTTCTGTTTAGGGTTTGTTCACCTTTATAGGATAAACTTTGTAATTTTTCTTTCATAACTTAGGGAACAATATTTTGACTCTTCTTTTGAGCATCTTTGAGTTCTGCTTTTTCATTCTCGTGCTTCTTCTCTGTAACAGGTCATTTGCATGGAGGTGTATTCAGGTTCTGTGGATTTGCATTTGTCAAATCCTACATGGTATCAAAGTTGACCTGTTGTTGCCTGGTCTGAGGTTGTTTTGAAGTCGTGAGTCGCAACCGAAAGCCACAGCTTCTCTGGGTCTTTTTCTTCATTTTGGAGGAGGTGCTATTTTTTGGAGCACTTTGAGCCAAAATAGACTCTGCCATTGTGTTCAGAAGGCCCGGGAGAGTCAAAATACATATAAAGTTCACTGGTTTTGGTCACAATGACCCCAGAGGAAAATTTTCTCCCTCCTAGGCTGTATGACACTAGTTTCAAGAAAAATTTAAAAAAATGCTTGAAAAAGTCATTTTTAGGGCTTTGGGAGGCTCTTCCAGAGTGCAATCAGAGCGCGCCACCCTCGTGCCACCCCGGCCCTAGCCGGCGTGTCGCCCTCCAGCCACCGCACTGCTCACCGGCCTCCACACCGCCCACCACGCCGCTCACCAGCCACCGCGCCTCCTCCTTCATCAGCGGTCAGCTAGTTGTCACCACTGCCAGTCACCAGGGTGCAACGGACAGCTCAGCGGGTGACATCACCGGCCAGAAAAAAAATTTCTGGCAGATTCCCATTTTTTCGGCGACAGTTATGATGGGCGTCAGATTTTTTCATGGGGAGAGTGACGGTCATCTGAACGTTAAATTTTTTCCCGTGACTGGTTTTTTTCCAGGGAGCTTGGTTTTTGGGGGTACCTATGCCTTTTTGGTCCTACAGGGCTCATACAGACTCAGATTTTCAACTTCTTTATATCATTGGAAATCTCTTTTTGATCCTGTCACTCTCGTGCAAGTGTCATTTCCTAATTTTTCCATTTTCTTGCCAGATTTTGTAGTCAAAGTCGCACCTTCTTCTGTGCTCTTGTTCTACCTCTGGAACTCAGGTTTTTTTCTCATTTTTTGTGCTCTCTAAGTATTTTGTGGTGTACGGGGGGATAGTATTATACATTTTGGGGGGGTGCATTTTCCTTTCTACACTTTACTTCAGAAAGACCCTTCTGCTTCCGTCTTCTTCTCTCAATGTCAGACACTTCAATGTCCCGACTAACACCACATAACTACCACACCTGGAAATCTCACATGACTAGGCTGCTTATGTCACACAGCTTATGGTCATGTCTGGATGAGAACCAACCTATTCTGCAGTGTCCTTTTAAGGCTCTTTAGTACATAAATAAAATGGATGAAGCTGACAGTCTCTTGTTTGACCTGGAGAATTTGAACACTCCTCGGGCTATATGGAACAAGTTTGAAGATTTGTTTGGCATAGTTAATGAGTTCAAGGCACTTCAACTTAATGCAGAGTTGACATCCTTGTCTCCTGATAGTTTTTCCACCATTGAGGACTTCTTGATTAAGTTCAATTCTCTCCGTTCAGTTTTACAGGGATGCGGGAAGACCAAGTCAGATAATGAGTGTATTTTTTTGATACTCTCAAAGCTTCACGGATAGTTTTTGATCTTCTCCTCCACCTTCTATTCCACTATGGATGCTTTGGGCCCTCGACACACTATGCCTTCCTTTGAGACCTTATGTGATCAATTGACTCGAGAGTAGTCCAAGATTCAATAGCTGGATATTTCTTCTAGCTCTATGAGCCATGCTTTGGTTGCCCACTCATCTTCACAGAAGACGAAGCAGAAATAGGCACCACCATCTACTCCTCAGAAGGAGAAATCAAAGACTTACAAACCCTCATGTTCCTATTATCAGAAGGGAACTCATGATTAGTCACTTTGCTATTAGAAGAATTTTGATGGCTATGAGAAACAGATTACGACTTTGCAAGCTCTCCTTCAAAAGAGCATTGTTTCCTCTCCATCCTCTTCTGGCTCACAGGGGTCTGCTTTTAGTCTTCCACCACATCTTCTTCAGATGGACAGGATCTTGGAAAGGGTCATGCATTCCAGGCTTCTACTGCATCCCCTTCACAGGCCCCTTGGATACTGGATTTAGGTGCTTCTCACCATATGGCATCTTCTCCAGAGATCTTCTCTTCTCTTGTGGCTTCTCCTATTCCTCACATTCTCATGGGGAACAACACTATTATGATAGTCTATGGGAAAGGTTCTATAAGCATTCAGGATGGCACATTCAATGATGTATTGTATGTTCCATCTCTATCTGCAAAGATCATCAGATTACTCTCAGTGGGTCAGGGAAGATAGTTGAGTTCATGACAGATTCAACCCTCATCTGGGATAGTGTGATAGGAGGCATTGTTGCTATAGGGACAGTTGATCATTCCACCTGTCTCTACACCTTCACACATTTTGGTCCACCATCTCCATTATCGGAGCTCAGCTCTCCTCTTTCACGAGAGCATCATGTGGTACAGTCAGGTCACTTGAACCTCTGTATTGTTCCTAAGACCACTGTTGTGACTACCACACCACATCTTGTTGAGGTTTCTTCTCTTTAGCAGGACTCTTCCTCAGCACTGCCAGAACCTCCAGCTCCATTCATTGAGCCCCCAGGTGCAGTTGTTGAGGTTATACAGAGGACACTCATCTCCTCTCTCATGATAGTGTTAGCGCACCTGTCATACCACTTGCATTGGGGATTCCATTTCAGGATCCTCGTGTCTACTCCTTTGAGCATCAGCTCGGCCTTCCAGTGACACCTCATCTTTTGAGATTACCTCTTCACTTCTCATTGTCTTTCACTCCTTTGCATTGGAGTCACAGTGGTTTGTTCATTGATCCAGGGGTTCTTTCATTTCTGGGGGGCTTTGGAGCCTCGACCCTCTCTCACAGGGGGGTTGGCAGCACACATTCTACTCATGGCTTTGAGAGAGTCTCTTGAAGTCATCCTTTATCTTTTGCTTGCTTTTATATCTCTTTTTGGAGAGGATTTTTTCCCACTGGGTTTTTTTCCTTTCTCTCCAATTTACAGAGATTTCCTTGTATTGGGTACTTGATTTGGCCTTGTTGCCGGGACTCAATTCTTGCTTTCATAGCTGTGCTAGAATTGCTTACCTCCTAAGCTTCGCTTAAGGGGGGGTGTTAGAGTAATTAGGTAGTTTCATTACTCTTTTTTCACTTAAGTTGTCTCTTAGGTGCATATAATTAATATTTTATATTAATTATATTGCGCAACCTAGTTTTTCTGTTTAGGGTTTGTTCACCTTTATAGGCTGAACTTTGTAATGTTTCTTTCATAACTTAGGGAACAATATTTTGACTCTTCTTTCAAGCATCTCTGAGTTCTACTTTTTCATTCTCGTGCTTCTTCTTTGTAACAGGTCATTTGCATGCAGGTGTATTCGGGTTCTGTGGATTTGCATTTGTCAAATCCTATAGTTTTCCTAACCCAAAAAAACTATCTTGTAGGTCTGAATTGTACCCTTTCATTTTTCATTCTCTGATGTAACTTTTTAGCCCCTTGCCAAGTTGTATCCTCTTGCTTTGATCCCTGCACAAGCATGTATATCTTGTCCCAAAAATAAATGACACTATGTTCCTCAATTGAGACATTGGACAAACCATATGCTTCACAGTATTGGAGGAGTGGGCAAGGGCTTGTATTAATATCCTTAGTTTAATGAAATTGACCATGGAAGAATCAATTGTTGCATATGTCTGATACTATTGAAGAATGGTCTGCAACACTTTGATTTCCAACACTAATTATGATATGAATATCTTATCTTAATTCAATAGAACAAGCTGAGGATAGTATAAATGCCTTCAAAAGAGATTTCTTTTAGCCACCAGTATTGACCATATATTCTATATATCCAAAATACTTCAGAGATTGGGAGCAAGATAATAATAGGTATGTTGGGAATCAATTTTTAACTTCAGAGGGACTCTATATGTTTTGCGGACTTGAATATGGGTTATCAATGCTAATATGTCCATCTAAGTATTGATTTGTTATTCTCTTGATAGAAAAAGATTCATAAGAGGTGCTCCTTGATATTAAAGTGTAGGCTCTTTATATGTGTATGGATCAATTTCTTTCTTAATGAAAATACCCTCTAGTAGGTTTTTTGGATTTATATTTGTGTATGATGACAAACGTATATGGAATTGTCATCTCAGACTAATCTCTATATCCTCTGTATATTTATAACTGATATGAGATTACAGTTAATTACTCTCCTTTGTATCTTCTTCTCTTTTCATCGATAATGAATAAGGAAGCATGATGTTCTATGTTGTGTTATGTTGCTCCGTGATTAGCTTGTATATATCTCTTGATGGATTGACAATCAATCCCTTGAATAATATTTGATTGTTCTTAGGAATAATTCTTCAATGAATTTTTGAAATTATATGTATTGCTGAGTGTATTTCTAGAATTCCGCCTTGAATTAATGAATTGCATTATAGATTGATGCTTGATTGATTGTTAATTAATTTGATTCCTGCTATTCTAAATTTATTTTCTGAGATGTTACTCTACACTGAGGATTTTGTAGTTAGATAGTGATACTGCACTGTGTTATGCAAACCCTAATCATTGTCTAATAAATAAAAGATCAGCAAAGGTTCTTAAGGTAAATATTGAATGGTGTTGGGCATGAAATGGTGTTATGGCTAGCTAAATGAGACATTAAAGATTTGACTCTGCACTTACAATAGTCTATTAAGGTGTTGCTCAACCTTTACTATGTTTCACTATTCACTATTGAGAACACATGATTAAGTGTTAATAACACTATACTGATTCGTTTCATAGTGGAAACAATGTACATTATTTTGATAAGAGGTGTCTAAGGACTTGACATGCCAGTGTGGTTTGGTTATGAATGCCTATGAGATTATGAACAAGAAAATTATATCATGAAATTCCTATGAGATTATGAATAAGAGAATTCTATCATGAACACATGGCTCGAAACACATGTTTGAAATAGTAAAAATTTGATGCGTGGGTTTAGAGTAACAAACCTAAGGGATGGAAAACTCCTAAACTGATGTTTCAGGTCAAAGGAAATGAGCAAATAAAAAAGATAGGCATATTGTACACCAAAAAAACCAAACTTGCTAATAGGAGTAGAAGGGATAGTGTACCCTCATGCAATGTCCTGGTCAAATACATTGAATCAAAGATTCAAAACTTAACAATGATATAATGACAATGAGACTTTGAGATAACTCAATTCTCCAATGGTCCTATTGGCAGAGTGTCACAAATAGTGCATGACTCTAAGAGCTGAACTTGAACCCTGAACTAGTAGCTCCATCACATGTAGAGCTTCACATTTCAAATCGGAACTAAATAAGTTCATGAAGTAGCATAGTCCATCCAAGGAAAGAGTTACAAATCTATTCTTTTGTAGATGGATATGAGTATCCCTGGGATTTTTAGGGGGTGAAGTTGAAGTGGTAAAAAAGGCGCATGCTTTGTTTTGGAAAACATACCCTTGAAAGAAAAAATTGTGGATCTGATTTGGGGGATATTGCAAAGCAATACTTAGTAAAAACTCAAGTTAGTTTATAGACTCTGGTCTAAGAGGGGTTGTTCACAAATTCAGACCTTGTTTTGTATCTTGTTATTCATGATTTAGATGGGTGATTAGAAGGTATTTACTAGACTAACATTCATCTGCCAACTCTTGGCTAAGGGGAAGTTTTCAAAAAAACATACTTTGATCAAATATGTATTTATTAAAAATGTAATTAGAATGCAGTTAGAATGATCTTATGTTTGAGTAACTTATGAATTCCCTCAACATGTTTTTTTAGCATCTTTCATGTTCAAAGACTAGTTTACAATTGCAAAAATGTTCTTGTGGTTGAGGGCTCATTTTTTCCAAATTCAAAAATTCAAGTTTAAGTTTGCTTGATTGCCGTCTTTTTTTTCCTTCCAAACTAAGAGAAGGTATATGCACAGGTGATGAACATTAGACTCCTCGCACCAAAGAAGGTATATGAAAAGGTGATGAACATGTAGATTTTCCTAAGCACTGCTAGGAGCTTACCTTGCAACAAATGTACTATTGTGAAAATCATCACAAGTCCATTTGTTGCAAGGTCAAGTTCCCAGTAATGCTTGGTCAAATTTGTATGTTTTTCACATGTGCATATACCTTCTCTGATCAAATCTTATATGCATAGGTGAAGGTTGTATATGCATGGGTTTTACATGATTTTGTTTTACATAACACAATAATAATATTAGTGTGTGTTTTACATGATTGCATCCCCCAAATCATTACTGGAAAATTTTTGAACATATATGAATGGAATACTTTGTGCCTGATATACTTAAATGGAATACACCAAGAAGTACCAAATGATAATGCTCAATTGTTGTAATGGCAAAGCATCATAACCGTCCATTTCTAGAACTTGATTTTCTATAGTATTAATAATTTTTCTATAGTCCTAATGATTTTGAACATTTTTGAAAAAGCGTGTTTCTATTTTGATTATTTGATTGATCCTCTCACCTTTCCTTAATTTGTAAATTCCATTGTCCCAATCAAGTTTTGCAGTGTTTTTTATTAGGTTTCATGTTTTTGACTGTGGGGTTTTGCATTGTTTGTTGTTCTTGATAAATTAGGCCTTGAATTTGACTTTGCCCATGTCCGAGTTTGTGCCAATTATGGAGTTCACCTTCGTTTGATGGTATATTTCATTCACTCTATGTGGAATATTATTTTGTTCAATGTTTTATTTCATCTTGATATTTCATTCATTTTTCATATACACAAAGAAATGGACAGTTCTAAGACTACACATTTGCTGATATTGTGAGACTACACATGCTGATAAAAAAATGAGCTATCTGATTTAGGTTTATTGTTCATGATTGTAAACGGTCAATATTTCTGATGGAACTCCTTGGTGTATTCCATTTAAAAATAAATAGGTTTCTATGACTATGATAAATGTCCCTCTGTGTTGACAAAATTAGAGTTGACAAAATGGTTGTTCAGTGACTGTATCTGCCATTAGAGCCACTTCATATGCACAGGTAATGAACATGTAGATTTTCCTAAGCACTACTGGGAGCTTACCCTACAAAACATGTACTATTGTGAAAATCATCACAAGTCCATTTTCTGACGGGTCTAGCTCCCAGTATTGCTTGGTCAAATTTGCATGTTTTTCACCTGTGCATATACCTTCTCTGATCAACTCTTACATTGACTATGACCTTTCCAAGACCTTAAACACCCCAAAACACCAAATTATTTCATAATATTACCCATGATCCCATATACAATGATAATGACATATTATACAACATTAGACTCCTCCCACCAGAGAAGGTATATGCACAGGTGATGAACATGTAGATTTTCCTAAGCACTACTGGGAGCTTACCTTGCAACAAATGTACTATTGTGAAAATCATCACAAGTCCATTTGTTGCAGGGTCAAGTTCCCAGCAATGCTTGGTCAAATTTGTATGTTTGTCACCTGTGCATATACCTTCTCTGATCAACTCTAATAAGCACAGGTGAAGGCTTTATATGCACAAGTTTTACATGATTGTGTTTTACATAACACAATAATAATATTAGTTTATGTTTTACATGATTGCATTCCCCAAATCATTATTGGAAATTTTTTGAACATATATAAATGGAATACTTTGTGCCTAATATACTTAAATGGAACACACCAAGAAGTACCAAATGATGAATGCTCAATTGTTGTAATGGAAAAGCATCAAAACCGTCCATTTCTAGAACTTGATTTTCTATAGTCTTAATGATTTTCTATAGTTCTAATGATTTTGAACATTGTCGACAAAGCGCGTTTCTTTTTTTGATTATTTGATTGATCCTCACACCTTTCCTTACTTTGTAAATTTCATTGTCCCAATTACGTTTTGCAGTGTTTTTATTAGGTTTCATGTTTTTGATTGTGGGGTTCCGCATTGTTTGTTGTTCTTTATAAATTAGGCCTTGAATTTGACTTTGCCCCTGTCCGATTTTGTGCCAATTGTGGATTTCACCTTCTTTTGATGGTATATTTCATTCACTCTATGTGGAATACTATTTTTCTCAATGTTTTATTTCAGCTTGATATTTCATTCATTTTTCATATACATAGAGAAATGGACAGTTCTGAGACAACACATTTGCTGATATTGCGATACTACACATGATGATAAACAATGAACTATCTGATTTAGGTTTACTATTCATGATTATAAATGGTCAATATTTTTTATGGTACTCCTTGGTGTATTCCATTTAAAAATAATCAGGTTTCTATGGCTATGATAAATGCCCTTTGTGTTCAGAAAATTAGAGTTGAGAAAATGGTTGTTCAATGTCTGTGTCTATAGGTTGCAAACAAATCATCCTTCTTCCACCAACATTCTAGTCAATGTACAAGTAACGAGTCATTCCGTTCAAGAAAGACCATGTCTGACAATATCAACCCAGAACAAAATAAGGAGACAACTGCTAGATTGTGGTCTAACTTTAAAAGAAAAGGTGATGGAAAATGTTATTGTCCCTGCAAAATTTGCAAGGGCTTAAAGACTCAAAGATATATAATCAAAATAGATGAGGAACATTGTAGGTAGTATGGTCACATTGAAGGGGGAAAAATTTTCGTCCATTGGTATGTATTTCAATATATTATTTTAACAATTTATATACATAAGAAATGAATTGATGATGACATCATGGTCATGGTTAATTTAAGGTCATCATTTTGATATAGGTCAACCACCTTGGGTTTCATGTTATGGACCATGACAATTCGGAGAATGTGGATTTCCAAATGAGGGAACATGGAGGTGTTAATATCAAAGTAGAAGGTAATGATCCCATAGAAGAAGATCACGATGATCAAGATGATCAAGATGATGGTACTGGCGTAACTGATGATGATGATGATGAAGATGACCTTGATGTACCTATACTTGCGAAGGCATACGAGACCCTATACGAAGGCTCCCAAACAACTCTCCTTGCCACTGCATTATTGTTGGTGAACTCGAAGGTTATGAATGGTTTATCCAGTGTAGTAATCACACGTATGTTAAGGAATGTCATATATGTCATCTTTTTTCATCTTTTTTAGTTGTAATTTCCTTATAGTTAACAAAGGGTGAATCATGTACCAATTAATATTCTTTATATTAACAAATTTTATTTTTGGTCGTAGGTTGATAGGTGAATGTTTGTTACCACCATCAAACATTCTACCTTGCTCGTACTGAGAATTATCAGCCATTATGAAAGATATTGGAATGGAGTATCAAACAATACATGCATGTCCAAATGATCATATTATATATCATAAACAACATGACTTTGCAATAGAATTCCCTGGTTGTCATATTAGTAGATATCGATCAGATCAAATAACAAAAAAGGTGTCTCACAAGGTTCTTCGGTATATTCTCATTATTCCACGACTGCAATGATTAGTCAGGTGCACTAGCTTGACACAATTTATGGTTTACCATGCATGCAATAGAAGTCAAGATGACATTATGAGAATGCCTATGGATGGTTTGAAATTTAAGGAAATAGAGGAAACTTGGCCACACTTTAAAGAAGAACCTTGTAATCTCAGGCTTTCATTGGCAGCGAATGATGTCACTCCATTTGGAGAGATGAGATCTGTTTACTCGGTGTGACCTATTTTTTTTATAAAAAATAACATTCCTCCTTGGATATCCATAAAGAGGGAGCACATAATGTTGGCAGTGATTGTTTTATGTATTTTTTCATTTAATAGTCATCTATATTAATTTATTATAAATAATCCATCAAAATGGTCATAATTATTATGTAATTTTTTTTGTTCATTTAACTAGGTAAGTACCCAGTTAAAGATATGAATGTATATATTGAGCCCCTTATCGATGAGTTGATGGTGTTATGGAATGGGGTCACTATGTATGAAATCTCTAGACCAATAAGACAAAGATAATTTCAATTTCATGCAATGCTTGTATGGACAATACATGATGCCCCTGGGCTAACACATTTTTTTGGTATGTTCTCTTGTTAACACCTCTTTTTTGGTATGTTATAGTGCTAACACAAAGTTAACATATGTAGACCTGTTAATGGGATTGGGAGGGTGCAACCTCTGACCCTGGTAGAGGAAGTACAAAGGAGTAAATGGCAACCCCCATCCCCTGGATGGGTCAAAATAAATTTTGACAGTGCCTCTCGTGGCAACCCTGGAATATCTGGAATAGGATATATTGCCCGAGATGAGAAGGGAGAGATTTTGGCTTTAGGTGCCAAAAGGTTGTGAAATGGAACAAATAATAAGGCTGAATGTTTGGCAGCAGTCGAGGCCATTCTAATGCCGAGAAGAATACAGATTAGGAGAATTCACCTGGAAGGTGATTCTCTCCTGGTAATAAATGAGATTGCCAAAGGTCAAATGGATACCTGGTATCTGAATAAGCATATCAGATGAATCAGGAACATGGTGGGAGAATTTGAAGACTTCAAAATCTCACATGTACCGAGATTGGCAAATGAGTTGGTGGATAAACTTTCAAACATTGGAGCCAACGGTTCACTTAAAACTAAATTTGAAATATTTGAAGATTTTAGAAATGGAACATAGAGGTCACTAAATTATTAAGGAAACTATAGTCGAGGACTGATGAGTATACCAAAAACCAAGAATGGAAGTGTCATGCCACCAAAACCATGTGGCAGCTCTGCATAATACAAAGAAAGGAATGATGCCAAGAGGATGCATGTGAGCATGAGTTTTTTTAGGATCTCACAAGCCGAGATTTCCCATTAAGTGAAGGTCGAGATAGTACAGATGGGAGTAATGAGAAATGATGGGAGGGATGGTAGCACAATGTTAGCATCATTAGTTTCCATTAGTTTCCAGGGACTTCGACAGCAAGATTAAAGCCACCTGCGATTAAGGCAAGGCACCATTGTGAAAAATAGAAGAGGAAACATTAGCACATAATGGAGGCTAATTTCTCCCTCTCTACCACTGGCCAAATCCCAGCCTTTGAAGGCCCCATCACAATGAATCGGTTGAGCCACGTTTTCATGGAGGATGGTGATGACTTCTGGGAGGCCATTAGGGAAATCTTTGGGGAGCATTATTTGCAGAATTGGTGGAGACCAAGAACAAACTTGGACATTTAGTCCCTGTTTGTAGCTCTCAGACTATTGGTTGCGGAGTCAAAGGAGGAAGTGAGATGGGTGGTCAGACAATGTATGGTGATCAAATGGGTGGAAGGAGTGGAGGAAATTATCCAACGGGTGGAGGTGGGGCTGGGTCTACACATGGGAGATGTGCCTTTTCACATGGTGGGAAGTGGCAGTTGAGGCCTACAGCCGCTTGTGCTATGATCGACCGCTATCCCTGAGGATGTCCATCTAGCACGGGCTCTGAGAGGGTGGAAGGATCTGAAGGTTTCCTTGGAGAGGAGGAAGGTGGAGAAGGAGAAGGGTGAAGCTAAGCTCGCGGGGAAGAGGAAAAAGAAGCAGACACCCATCAAGTCCACTATGGCTTTGGGAGAGGATGGAAGACCTCAAATTCGAAGCCAACTACCAATCACTAGAAAGGGTGGAAAGGCCAATGCAACTTGGTAGGCCAGAGAGGAGGAGGCTGCACGCATGAGCGGAATAGCCAAGGGAAGGATTTGAGTTGGGGCTCTGGTGGAGAAAAGTGTCGCCTTTGGTAACTTCACCAAAGAGGAGGCTACCAAGTGGTTTAGTTAGTTGGACTTTAGTTTCTTTTTGTTTTTTATGTTAATAGAAAACTAGTTTTTTGCTATGATGTATGTTAATACATAGATGACCTTAGAAGAAGATAGTAGAATGCAAGGATTTTTTTTGCATAATTATACCCGAGAGCCAATTTTGGCAATGATGTAATCTCTTTACATATTAATCAAAATGAAAAACTATTACCGATAAAAAAAAAAAATTAACATATGTAATCCAATTATACACGATCTTGTAGGTCTTTAGACAAAGGAAAAAATTGCATGTCTAGTTTGAGGTCCAAAGATGAAATCTCTTCCTTCAAAAAGTTTAGGAAAGCATGTGTTTGATGAGTATAAACACTTTATCCACAGAAATCATAAGTATCAAATTATCGAAAAAACATATTTTCAATGGGAAAAAAGAGACTACATCAAATCCATGGAGAATTACACCTCGCCTATGGAAGTTGGAATACAATAGAATAAATCATCGAGGTAATGTCATTCCATCTGATGGCTTTTGTTTGAAATTTATATTTTGATATTGTGTTTTGTATACTGATGATGTAATTGATGCTTGTGAAGGTTGTCAAGGCATTAATGACCAACTTCCAAAAGGACTAAAAAGTTATCCTACACAATTTAGTAGCTTGTCATACTATGAGCAATTCCCAATCATGCATTTGTTTGATTCTATGCATATTGGAAAGAATGTAACAAAGACATTATAGAAAATATTGGATGGAAGGCATGACAAAAACAAAATTGTCAAAATTATAGTGACATTGAAGAATCCAACCATGCAATGAAAAAGTTCATTCGATCAAATAACAATGGAGACTAGATTGATATAAGTGCCCTTCCTTGGTTATTCTCAGAGCAGCAGAGCAATGCTATAAAAGAAGTCATACAAAAAATATGATTTCCCACAGGATTTGCTACGAACATAAACAATCAGGGATGAAAATACACGATTGACATACATTTATTAAAGTAATTCATGTTATTTTGTATTCACTATATATTTGCATAATGCATGTAGTTTTCATTGTATTATTTTATAAAATATTGAAAAGATCATTTTACAATTATTGCAGTACATTCTACCTCTATCTCTCCCACACCACTTCGACAAAAGTGTCAAACAAGTTATATATGATCTTGGAAAATACACTAGGTGGTTGTCATCGAAAGAAATCAATAAAGAAGATATAAAATATTGGAAGAGAAAAATTCCTCATCTAATGTGTGAAATGCAAAAGTGTCTACCTTCAACTTTTTTCAATCACAAGAACACTACCTCATACACCAAGTTGAGGAGATTGAATTATGTGAACTGTACAAACTAGGTCAATGTGGATGGTTTATAGGCACTTTAAATTTTTGAATGCTTGGTTCGATAAAGAGCACATCCTAAGGGTTCTATGGTGGAGGAATATATGGTATACTAGACCATGGTGTATATTAGTGAATATCTTCCTAAGTTTGCAACAAACATCCATGCAGATCGTATTTGGGATCCCAACCCTTTAATGAATTCAAAGGGGAGTACTTGATGGGGAAAGGTAGAGTGATGAAAGTGAGAGGTAATTATAAGATTTCATTGTAGTTAATTAATTCTTATAAATCTTAAATATAAGTTATTTATAATTGGTCTATTGATTTATACATTTTGTCGAGAGTGGGATGCAATACATTTGTATATTGCGAACAATCTTGATTGGATGACGATATGATTGAACGATGTCAACAAAATTGTTGCTCATTAACATGGGAAGGTGTTGCTTCATTGGTTAGAGAAGCTCATTGTAATGGAGATTCCAATGTTACACCAATGGTAATTGATCTAGCATATGGTTTAAGAGGTAGACAGGTACGTAAAATTTTATTAATGATCATGACCCATATGTTTCATATCAACTCACGATGCAAATAATTTTCACATGCTTGAAAAATTGCAGGTCAAGCACCACAAATCTATGTACTATCATGGCCACAAATTTTGCATAAAAAATTTGGATAACATAAAGAAAACTTGTGATTCTGGGATAAATGCAGTCCTCAAAGTCACTAATATTTCATCTAGAAACAACATACATCCTCAATAATCTCAAAATCCATACTATGGCATCTTGGATGATATACTTGAGTGCAACTTTAACTCCTTCAAATTAGTTCTATTCGTCGTCAAATGGTACAGACTACGACTAAATCAAAATGATCTTGATAGAAATGGTATTCAACATGATAATGGACTTACAATGATTAATACAAGGTCATTTGAGCCAGTTGGAGATGGGCCCTATGTTCTTCCAAGCCAATGTGAGCAAGTATTTTACTTAGAGGACCCACATAACCGGGTTGGTCATTTGTTGTTAGACATGATCCAAGAGGAAGGCTGGTAAAGTATAATGTGATGGAAGAAGAAGATACTGAAGGTGAAGAAGAAGAAGATGATGAAGAAGAATATGGTGGTGGTGGTGGTGGTGGTGGTGGTGATGGCGATGATGATGAGATGGATGAAGAAGATGATCAATGACATGATTGAAATGTACAAGGTATGCGATTTAATGATTTATATATATTTATATTGATTAGTATATATATTTAATATTAATTTATTGATGTATTCAACTCTAATGGCTTGGTATAATTAATTCTTTGTGTTCAATTCTAATGATTACAACATATGTGATTTATGATTACCAATGTATTCCTTATGATGCTCAATTAATTGTTGTTGATTACATGTATATATTTTGTTTGATTGTCACCCATTCTGGAAACAAGCAATTGACTACACACATCGTCACCCCTTCTATTGATGATCTTGCATTCCATATATAAGGTAAAGGTAATTTTTTCATGTTTACGATTTTGCATATTGTTCATGTTGTCTTGTACATAATTTGTAGCATATGTATCATGTAATTTTTAACTAACTTAAGATAAATGATTCACATATGCAGGAAATTTAACCCCTTTAACAAGGATCCTGCACAGTGACATGGATTGGCAGGTATAAGTAAATACACCCTATAGAAATAGTTTATTAATTGCTTTCTTTCTATTTACGCCCATCTTCATTGAGTGGTTTAATAATAAGGTATTAACTTGCTCATGATTTAACAGTACTACCCTCAACAACAATTTTATGGCCGACTTCATCAGTTCATTACCCTCATTTAGAAAAATATCTCGCTCCTTACCAACTATATATCTCATTTGATGGATTGCAGGAACCACCAAATAAGTACTTGTCAGGTCTATCTTCCTTGAATGAGGGAAATACAGGAATGGTAGATGAAAGTTTGACATGTAGTACGACTAAAATAGGGAGATCAACTAGAGGTCAAAATATTAGAAAAAAATTGAATAAACTCATGCAATTTTTCCTTGCTAAAGGGGGGTCATGTTCTTACGATGATGAGACCAAAGGCGACATCAAGATGCTCTTTCGGTACACACATCTTGAGAAAGAATGGGTACACAAGGAGCTACCTCCAATTAACACTGATTTTTGTGTTAACAAGAGAATATATCACATAGCTCCATCCTCATTACATGGTTTAAGCCTATTTTACATGGATGGGATAAAGGTATGTTACAAAAAAATTATTGAATTGATGGAGTATGTCAGACCTTGTTACAATTACAATGATTAGATGCAGATTGTTCGATAAAAAAAAGTATGCATAGGTATGCACTGTTAGCAAATTATATACAATGGAAAGAAAATGATCAAAGTAAAAGATTTATTATGTACATTGATGGGAGACCAAAAGAAAAAAGGAATATTATGGGCTTTATAAATATTATATGACCTAGGTCAACTAATACGCAACCCTATTGCATATTTGAGGCGCGTGAGGGGAATCATGTTTTTGCATGTGCGATAAAATCAATAAGTGCAAGGGGAGAACTACTAATAGATTACCATTTGAATCGCATAGATACAAAAAAAGTTACTATCATGGGGGTGGTAATTACTATATACCATTTTAACTAACCTCATGTTTATGACTCCAATATACTATTTTATTAATAAGTTTTTTTGCTAAGTCTATTGCTTTCAGTTCGCTGAAGTTTTTATATTTAATCTTTGTCACAGAACGACATGGATCCCCACATGATATAGGCTGTGGGGATGCTCCTCCCACCCATTCTTCAGCAAAGGTAAACCTTATTGTAGTTGTACAAATTAGGTAGCTGAAAAATGTTATATTATTATGCTCTTTTATTTAGGGTTTTGGAGTTATTCTAATAGTTTTACTGATATTCCTGTCACAAATTGATGTTCAGAATAGGGGAAAAGCACCTGCAACAATAGAGGCAATAGTTGTAGATACGGATGAGGATATCCCAGATATCCCTAACCTTGTAAATATGGTGAAGAAATTTTTTTAAAAAAGTCTATGTAGAAATTATTCACATTTTGGATGATCCAAATCCAACCGAGGAGATGCTGAAGAGGAGTGATGAATTGATGTCGCAAGAACGCCATTATGAAGTAAGAAATAATGAATCTTTAGTTATAACAAAAGTTCAATAAAGATTTATATTTTATACTCTTTTATGTCATGAACCAAAATATGTATGTGTTCATGCTACAAGAATTTTTTTTGTTCAAGTACTTGGTCATGGACATCGCGGTGACTTCAGTACTAGCAGAACTACGACCTCATGCAAAATAGTCATTAAGGTAACAGGTTACAAGGAATTTTTTCTTTGGAACATTCAAAAACTTCATTGGAATTACTGATTAGAAATGTAAATTTTTCATTGGACTTACTGATACCGTAGATACAACTATAGGAAAAGGTATAGTTACAACAAATTCAAAATTTCTAAGAAAATCTTCACTCAAACTTTATTGAAAGCTACTATTAATTTTATTATTTCATAATGTGTTTGCTAATAATGTATTGTTCAGGTCATCAAGTGCAGGCATCTCCTCCTACAAGGACCGACCATGTGAGATTGTTGAGTGCAATGTCGGCAACAAGGAGCATGCAAACATCGACGCCTTCACAGTATATGCCTGGTAAATCCTTGTTTTGCTATATTTGGTTTTGTGTTAATTATGATTTGATAATTTGTACTTTAATCTTGGGTGCATCTCATAGTGGATTAATTTTGTGCAGTACGAGATACACCAGCAGCTGTTATGTCGTATACAGATTAGAGTACATGTATTGGTGATAATTTATCATCGTTTCCTGGATCTACCCGTGTTTCTAGCATAAGAGTTATGCATACGTCATTGTTGATGGACGATAAAAAAATGATGCCTTTAAAATGTCTTAAGCTTCTAGGTACTTTAAAATTATTATTATTTATATTGTAATTGTAATTTACTTATTCATAACAAGTTTTGGATTGATGATCACAAGACATTTTTGCAGGGAACAATTGTTTTTATAAAATTCTTTATGACTTGACATTAAAGATATTCGGGCCCACCATATGTACAAGGTGGAACATCTAAGTGAACTAACCCTATCCCACTATTTTTATTTCATATCATTAATTGGTACAATATTGTTCCTTTCATTCCATTTCTTTTACTATATTCAGGGTACGCAACTTTAGTTAATTTTTCTGTCTAACAATTTTGTGTTTTTTCTTAAAAGGTGGAACTTACAAGAAAAAAATTAAAATAACAGCTCATAAAAGATTTAGAGCAAGACTGTGAGGGACTCATATAGAAGGAGTCTCATCCAAAACCCAAAGTACGAGCATCCTCCCTTTATTTCAGTGAGGCATTGGAATGAATTCATTTTGGATGCAAAGGAGAAAGGGGATACTCAAAGAGGAATTACACCACCAAATGAGAAAAGAAGGTATGCGATAGTATTACCTACTAGTAGAATGTAATTATGCACTAATTAGTGATCTTTATATCTATATAATCTAACATATTTTAAACTTTTCATAGGTTGCAGGACACATCAAAGGCTACAAAGGCAAGACTATAAAATATTGGCCAACACAAACTTGGCTCTAGTGGTTATTCAAAAATTCAAGCACGAATTGTAAGTAGCAGTAAATGAAATTCCAAATCAAAATTTTTATAAATTGCAAATAATTTTGTTTAATCAAAAAATGCAAGGCTCAAAATTTAATTTAGAGGCCACAAAAGAACACAAAAAAATTGTCTTCAAGGAAGACTATCAAGCCGTGGCTGAACGCCTACGCCAAGCTTCCACTGGCCCAACCCAAGAGTCTCATGCATCAGTTGAACAGGTAAATATGCCAAATGAATAATATTTGAAATTAAATACTTGAGAAGCATTAATATATTTGATGTCAATTTCAAACATAAATTGACTATTTTTGTTTTTAAAAAGCAAACAATGATAACAATGTGCATGACATTGCAATGTAGCCTCAGAATCCTAACACAGAACCTACGTCGCATGACGAAGGCCCTGATGTGCATCACATTGTCGATGGAGGTGTTCATTTACTATTAAAAATTAATTATGTAATTATTAATACAATTTAACATCTTAAATTGAAATTGTTGTAACCTTTTTTGTGTATATTTTAGAGCATATAGAACGTCATGTTGAATTAGTGGAGGATGTTCAGAGTGATCACCATGTTGACTTTGGGGATGATGAAAAATGTTATTGTAGATGATGCGGCATAGTCAGGTAAAGAAAATCTATGTTTTGTTCTTTTAAATTTTTTTTTTGATTTATAGTTCTTTTAATTAATGAAATACTTGTAACACTAATATAAAATGGTGTGAATTTAACCCATGTAGTTGTTATTACAGCGGAGCCCCCTTTGGCACAACAACCTCATCTTCCTAAAGACATGAGGAGGAGACATGTGTTGAGATCAAAAGCAATAGAGGAGGGGAATGACGAGGATATTGATGCTCCACTTAGCCGTTACCTTAAAAAAATGAACAAGAAACAAAAAAAGAAATGATTGTAATTAACATTTTTTGCTAATGAAAGAACATTGTCTTAATGAATATAATTTTGTACTAGTAAATGTTGATGAATGACGTGTTAATGAATTATTCATGAATGTTGTGTTTTAATGATTTTTTTGTGTTTAGGAATGCTATGTGATTATAACGATTGAATGTTATATTTCAAAAATGGATGAATGAATGAATGAATGTTATTAGATGTTAATGGAAAATTTAGAGTGATGTTGGGGGGGATGAACTCCACCTTCACGTGGTTGGCCTTGTTAAGTAGAGAATATTAAACTATTCTCAAAACCAAGTGAAGCTCAAACTAAATCTATGACAAGTACCTTTAATGCAGATCTAATGGACATACACTCTCGTAAGTCCTATTCCTCAAGGATAATGGCTATGATGCAGAGGCTAGTGGTAAGTAAAAATTATTCAAAGAACCATATTTCATTCCTTCTTTCTTTACAATGACTCCTTCAAACTTCAATCAAAGATCACTCAAAGACCCATCCCACTCCATAGACCTATCAAAGGTCAACTCCAATCATATTGGACTCCACTAGACTCCACACCTTGAGTTACCTCCACCACTTCAAACCAAACCCCTCAATCATACTTCATGCTCCATACTAGTGCACCCTTCAACCAATAGGTTTCATCAACCAAACTCATGAACCTTGCTCACAACGACGATCCTACGCTCGCTCTCAAGAAACAAATAGATATTCTTGGTGCTCTTGAAGCTGCAGGTAAGGAAATTTTTCATATGCATTTTTAGGTGTTTATTTAGAGGTAAGAAATTGTTAGAACTTTCATTTTGTTCTAAGATTTGCAAGGATTCTTCCCTGTGAAGAAGAATACAGTTCAGACGGGATATTGGAGACTGTGGACGAGGCTATTATTGTTGTTCCAGAGATAAGATGCAATAGAAACTTGGAAGGTAAATATTTGTTTGCCTTTACATCCTTCTAAGGTAATTTTGGACTCAAATGTGCGTTCATTTAGAGTGAGGCCTTTTTCAGTGGCTCTTGTTTGCTTTTGAATTGCATTGTTAAAATCAATTCAGAATTGAGGTGAGAAAGAGTGGATTACATGGAGAGAGTGAACAAAGATGATCTTACTAAACTTAACTTCACTTTCTAATGTGTGCAAATATACCCAAGTGACCCACTCTATAGGGAATAGAACCAAGACTGCCATAGGTCAATTTTATCATAATTTAATTTTGTAAAGTTTATGTACTTTTTAAATTATCATGATTAGAAATTAAATTCATAGAAACAATGAATAGATGTTCCCAAGGAACAACAAATTAGGTAATATAGATTGTGTATATCTCTTGTATATTTGGAATTTAATTATAGCATTCTTATACTTTTGTTAGGGGTTTGGTTTGTACTTCTTGCCTAAAACCTTCCTAGTGCATTTAACATTTATGTTATTTTAGCATGAGTATTTCATTAAGATGTTAGAAACCATTATAGTGTGACTATTATAAAAAAATTGAATAGTGACCTGCCAAAAAGCATTCGGTAGTCCATATATCAGATCAAAACACTATTAACTTTAATAATGTATACTTCGTTTATAAGTTATATTACTTTCATATAAATATATAGGGTCAAATTATCCATTTAATTGCTAAAAACATCCCGTCCAATATGTTGGAAGATTCACTATGCTTTATTGTCACCTTAATTTGACATCTCTTGTATTTTTCTCTTCAATCTCTATAATTGCAAGGATTAATCTCTATCACTGCAATTTGACAATTTCTCTGCCATTGTTTACTTGCTCAGTGACCTTTCCATCATCCATCATTACCAAACTTCTCCTTTCCTAGTACTGTCCTCTGCATAGTGCCACCTTGGATGAATGTCCTTTAGTGGACTGTCATCTTATCCCTCAAACTATTAGTGATTCATTCTATTGAGCCTCAAAACGCTGTCATGTATCTTCTTTGGGACTGCCATCAAGAAATGTTGCATGGTCAGTGTCATTTGGTATGACTGTCATGAGATAATTGTCCTCATTGAGATGTTTATTGTGGCTCTATTTGGACTTCTGGTGGTCTTCAAAAGTTTGTCTTCATGGTGACTATAAACCCTCTGTCATGGAGATACTTTCATTGTTTAAAGGATCGAAGATATTCTTCATTTCATATATCCCCTAGATTGTCTTAAGGAACATAGATTTCCACTATTAGCATGAGCACATAGGCATAATATAAGGCTATAACAACATGAAAATAAAAAAGAGCATGCCCTGGTCATGAAGATTAGTAATAGAGGTGTCCTTATCATGAAGAGCAGGGGTGTGTGAGTAAAGGACCATAGACTTATTCATTGATTATGTGAATTATTTACTATTCTTGAAGCTTGATGACTGCTTTTTCATATCTTGGTTTTTCCATGAGATTCATTTGCTATTATGTAAATCCATATACTGCACAAGATACAATCATGAAGAGCACTGATATGGATGGACAATCATGAGAAGGTATATGATTAAGGACAAAGGTATAGGTGTTGTCATCCCAATTGTAGTGGAGCATCCATTATGGAGGAGATCTTCTATTTTATCATGATTTTTATTGCTTAAATGGAAGTTTCATTCTACCGTAAGGTGCAACACTATGCAAGTAGGAATGATGTTCCAAGTATGGAGATGGAAGGTTATGACAGTGAGCTTGGTAGGATTTTCCATGATTTAGTGCAAGATATCAGATTCAGTGATAAGGTTTTGTAGTGGACTGAGAAGCCTATCAACCTAGATGGATCATTTTGATTTCAAAAGTTTGAGTCCCTTGTTTGAGGCATAATTTTTATAGGGTGGGAAGTGTAAGATTTTGTTTTAATTGTCCATATTGATAGACCTAGAATATTTATTCTCGGTGATGCAAAAATCTTTCTTAGTGTTTTGCAACATTAGTTTTCACTGTGTTGAAATATTGTAAGATTGCCATGATACATTGTGAAACCCTCAAGGATTTGTAAATAAGATCAAATCAACCATTAATCTATTCAGGAATTCACTGAGTTCTCTTTGGAATAGACATCATTTCTCTTATAACAGTGAGCTCTACAAAAAAACTATAAGAAACAACACCCCCCTTTATTGCTTCTAACCACTCAAATATGACACCTTAAAGAAAATGTATGGAACCCTACTCCTTGAATTCTAGGTAAGTGTTGCTAGGAACAACTAAGGAGGAATTGGTGTCTGATCATTTGCAATTACCATTGGGATTCTTGCTACATTTTTTCTTAATAATTTCCAACTATTGATTATAAAAAAATATGGTGTGATGGATAACATGGGTAGTCTATAGGGTGAATTGGAAGCCATGAGTAAAATTCTTACGTTAATGTCTTCTACTTAATAGAAATGCTTATATTGATGACTCTGAAATCTTTTAAAGAGAAGCAGTAGACTTTGTCATCAGACTCTACAAAATAGTCATGTCCCTTCATGTACAGTGAACTCTAAAAAACAACTACACATCTTAAAGATTAGCCTTTGAAATCCTTATAACAATCACAGTGTCTTGAATGATAGTCATAAAAGCCCCCATGGGTTCTTGAGAAACAATCATACATCCTTAAAGAGAAGTCAAATTTATTGAAGGATAGTGCCAATGCTTAATGTAACAATTTAGGTGGCACCATAAGGTTTGCACTGTCCTTTGGCTTCATGCACCTGCAACTAAACACCATACACCCAAACCAAGCACTAAATTTTTCATCCTTCATACGATTCTTTGTGCCCTGCTGCTACTATAGAATGCCTCTCAGTGTAATGACAAAATTAATAAAGAAGCCCAAATTCCTTTCTAGAAATGTAGGTAAAATCACCAATGAGTAAAGGCTCTACGAATAAGGTCAGTGGTTGGCTTTGTACAAAGTAGCTTGTAATTGAAAATATGAAAAGTATTAGCATCTAGTAGTTATCTATGCACCATGCCATATGAACTGTGCAATGCAACACAATTAATGTTACGAACATAAATGATAAAAATCTATATTCCACAGCTCATGGGCTATATTCTCAATTTTATTTTCTCTATATATATGTATGCTATGGGTTGTTTAGTTTTAAGGACAACAATTTTCTCTTGGTCTTTTTAATGTTATTTTTTTAAAATATTTTATTTTTGGTTAACGCCCTTGTTCCCCAAAAGTTTTTTGTTGCTATGGTAAAATGGTAAACCAATGATTGAAAACTTATGCAAGAACTCACCGATTCACAATCACAACAGGCCTGGCAACTCCATGATATTTCACACCGCATGATACTATGTGTAGGTTGTTTCTTTGATTAATGCATCTTAATGAACTTTATTCATTTAGATAAATAACCATAAGAGCAGAAAATAGATTCAAGTTATATAACTGTAGATTTAATAATTTTTAGTTAACATGCTTAGTGTAATAAAAGCTTTTTTTAATAAAAGCTTTGTTTTTCCTTATAAAAACCAATTGGTGTTTGTTAAGTCAACATAAACTCTATATGTGTTAGATGTTCTTTGACTTTAGTTGGGTAATTTCATGATGGAATTTTACTATGCATATAAAGTACATATGCATGATATTTTGATAAGTTTTCATGACATCTTTTCATATTATGTATTGAATTTAGTTTTTAATTATTTAGAATGACAATGCTTTTGTTAACACATATTTAATGCACAATATATATGAAAATTCTAAAGATGAGAGAAGAAAAGGGCATTAAATGCATCTACAAAGTTCAAGCATTCATTAAAGAAAGAGGAAGAAGGAAAAGTGAAAACATGGTTTTATCTGTTTCAATTGAGGACATACGGGATGCAAAGGAGGAAAATGTTGTCAATGCCTTTAGAAAATCATTGCTATAGAAAGGGTTGCTGCCACCTAAACATGATGATTATCATATGATGCTAAGGTAAGACACTCCAATACATTGAGTTGGTTTGTGTTATTTTCTTGTTGCCAATGCTTCTCTTTAGTGGTAGAATTTTGAATAAGTTACTTTTAATTGTCAGTAAAATACCTTGAAGGTTTGGCCCTTTGTAGTATAGCCATATTCTCATAATTTGGGTTCTTAGGAGCTCTTTGTGAGGATTAAAATATAAAGGGCAGAATTGTCTGCATGGTCAACTAATTTCTTGTGGAATGTATGGTTACTTTCATGGCCATTACAGTTTTCCTGAGTGGCCAAGTGTTTCCAAATTTGGGAAGATACAACAAAATCTTTGCTATGTCCTAAATAGAAGTGAGGGATAAGAATTCAGCAGTGTTTGTTACAAGATTTTGTCACTGATGTTGACATAAAACAATGTCAAACTAGCTAATTAAATTTTCAAAATTCACTTTGCTGGAGAGAGATTGTTGTTGTGAGTTGAATTTGCAAGGGTTCTATTATTCTTTTAGGTGGCCTTTACCTGTGTGGACCAACAACATGAACAATGATTACCTACAGAGCATCCACTATTGTCGACTTTCCCTTAAATAGTTTGTTTCACCTTTCTTGTTTGAATTGCATACAACTGTGGAGAGGAGGAAGAAAAACTAGGTTAGAGTTTTAAAAATGAGCAAATTAAATGAATGAAAGGCCCATGTGAATTGTGGGAATGTATTTTTATGTTAGTGTCTAGTGGTTTAGTGTTATTTTTGAAGTGTGAAGTAGTCAACTAAATAAAGGGGATAAGGAAAAGTGATGTGGGAATAGATGTTAGAAAGTGGATAAAAGTAATAGTTGACTATGGTATATGTGGCAAGCATAAATTATTAGTTTGGAGCCTCCTTCAATTATCACATTGGTTTTCATTTAGTAAGCTAGAAGAACTCCTTGAACTCATAGATTGAAGATTTGTCATGTTAATTTGTTTGCTTACTTAGGGATCTTTTGTAGGCAATTAAGATTTTTTTTGTGTTTTCTGATAACCACACCTATACCAGTTGAACCAAGATTGGAAGCAAAAGCGTTGTCAAAATTCAATTATAACTAATCTTCAAGAGGTGGGTCCCAATTATTTCTAGGGGCTACTATGATTATAGAGTGTTTGAATTCATAAGGGATGATATGATGTGATGCTATAATCAGTTCCAATATGTTTGCTATTTTGAAATGGTTTTTTTTTCTTGGTATTGCAGATGGACTTTAGTTGTTCTGATTCTTAGTGCATGTTCCATTGTTTGGCATTATATTTGTCTTTGTCAAAATAGTCTTTTTGATATAACTTGGAGCCAGTTGAACACTCATTATGCAAAAAATATTTTTTTAGATTAGTCTTACATGTTTTCTTCACAACCTTTCACAATATTGTTTAGCTTGTTCACCAATATAAATATTTTTCAACCTTAATGAATATTGAACAAAAATATAGCTTCAAAATAGACACAAAATATTTTAAAAAGGAAGGATTTGCATTACCAATCAGAGTGTAAAACTGAGACATGATAATGACTAATGCACTTTGATTTTGAGCAATGACAATAAAATCAATTGGAATTCTCAAAATCATTTGTGCACAACTGAAAGTAAATTAAGATGTTCATTTTCCTTGGGATAATCTATTAACTTCTTCTCTACAACATGTGCATTGTTTCCACCCTTGGCCACATCACTGCTCTTTATTGTCTCATGGCCACCATAACATTCGTATTGTCTTTCTAGGTTTATTCTTTGTATGTAACCAATAACACTCTCATACTGTCACAATTATTGTATCTTTGTTAATAGCGATGTATCTATTATTAACAACAATCAGTCTTTGAAAATAGTGTTTGGACTCCTTAGAAAAAATAGTGAATTGATTATCCTTATAATTGTGAATATCCTTCAAATATAAACTATGAATGTATCCAAACAGGACAGTGAATACACCTTGCAAGCACTCTGAAAACCTTTGACACGAGTGAAAATATCTCTCTATCTGCCCCTCATCATATCATTCATGCTCTTTATCATAGTTTTGATCTACTTCTTCACTGAAATTAATAGTGATCATGCTTTTTTAATGCTATTAAAGTTGCTCATATAATTGTTGATAGCTCTTTGACACCTCTGATGATGTTGCTCCTCTAGAAAATGATACATCTACTTCTAGCCATGCCCTATCTTCTCTAGCCAAAGTGAATACACCTTGCAGACACTCTGAAAAACTTTGACACAAAGGTGAAAATATCTCTCTATCTGCCCCTCATCATATCAGTCACGCTCTTTAACATTTATCATTGTTTTGATCTTCTTCTTCTTCTCTGTGTATTTATGGTGATCATGATTTTTAATCTCATTAAAGATGCTCATATCATTGTTGATTGCTCTTTGACACCTCTGATGAGGTTGCTCCTCTAGACAATGATACATCTTCTTCTAGTATGTCCTATCCTCTCTGGCCTTCTATACCAATCTATCTCACTGTCTCCCCATCACTATTATGCTTTCAATTTGATCATATCTATGTTTTTCTTATTTTCAACATTTACCATTGTTGTTGATCTCTTTTCACTGTCCATACTCATAACAGTGTCTCAACATTTCTTTATCACTATCCTTTAACGTTGTTTCTAGATAACAGTGACTGATTTTTGATGACCTGTGACTGATCTCTGATCTCATTCAAGATCACTGTTATTTCCATTTCCTTCTCATTGTTTTTAATCTTTTGTAGCACTTGAGTTAGTCTTTGAATGATCACTATATTATGACTTGGCTCTTGTTCATTAACTTTCTCTTTACTGTCTTAATTACATGATTCTTGACTATTGTTATCCTTTTATTTGTTGATCACTGCTTTGCACTGGAATGATTGCACTTCAGGCATTCCTTTTAAATATCACCGTCTCTCTTTTAAACAACAATGTTCTTGTCTGATCTCATGTAATGATCTACTCTCAGACAAATTTGTATCTCTGTCTATAAGACATGTGCCTTGTGTATCTCTTTCTTATCACTATCATATTCATGAGACCTCATGCTCTGTTGAAAATCCTTTTGACTAAATTATCATGACTGTCACTTTATTTTTTTATTTTTGTAATGGAACATATCATCTAAGACCTAATATTCATGTGAAATCCCTCCGAATGACAATATTTGCAATGGACTTCTAGATCAACTTAATCATCTTGCATTTGATGCTAGGTGCCATTCTTACCCAACTACCAATAGTAAGTTTACCAAAATAAGGTATATTTTCTTCACAAGCAATGCAACCTAGAAGTGCATTCATATGATGAAAGCTAATAAAAGTGAAAAACTATCATAAGAACTCCTATATTAGAAACATTTGTGTAAAAATGTCTTTCATCTTCTTGATATCTTCTCTAACAACTATCACATACTTTCGGTGATTTACTCATTACCCTTGATATTGTCTTAATTTCTTAGTTGCTATCCTCTTGTCATGGCGGTTCATAACTACGCTCCTAACTTCTCTTATCATCTTCAAGATCTCTGTAATAGCAATGACCTTTCTTGCCACAGCAGTAACTTCCATTAAACATCACTGTCTTTTATTGATATCTCGCAATAACTTCCATTAAACATCATTGTCTTTTAATAATATGATGTCATCCTATTGATTCATATTGGTAATAATATGGTGTCATATTATTAATAATATATTAATAGATTAATAATATATGAAATTACTCTATTAATAATATATTAATAGAGTAATTTCATATATGGGGGACTAGAGTATCCGGCTCTGATACTCTAGTCCCCCATATATGAAATTCTAGTTGGGGGATATTATTTCATATATTAATATACTTTACATATTATTAAGAATATGTAAAGTATATTAATATATTATTAATAATATATTAATATACTTTACATATTCTTTAAAAAACTGAATATGTCATCACTTTTTCGACCACCATAACTGTTTAGTTCGACGCTAATGCTATACTCTCGACGTAGTAAGCAGTCGATTGTTCAACCAACAAGACTGTATAGTTCGACGCCAATGCTATACTCTCGACATAGTAAGTAGTTGATTGTTCGACCAACAAGACTATATAGTTTGATGCCAATGCTATACTCTCAACATAGTCAATAGTCGATTGTTTGACCCACTGTGGTCAAAAATGATCAAAGATATGTCGATTATTCTTAACCAACCATTTGACTGTTTCAACGTTGGATTAGTCGACATGTCGACCACTAGGTGGGTCGAATGTTTGAAAAATACGCTATACTATCGACGTAGTCAGGAGTCGATGGTTCGACCAAAAAGATTGTATAGTTCGACGCCAATGCTATACTCTCGACATAGTCAGTAGTCGATTGTTCGACCAACTATGGTCGAAAATGATCAAAGTTATGTCAATTATTCTTAACCAACCATTTGACTATTTCGACATTCGATTGGTCGACATTTCAACCACTAGGTGGGTCGAATGTTCAACACAAACATAATGTATCCAATAATCGACAAAGAAAGTTTGACAACAATAATAGTCGTTTGGTCGACCAATGTGCATCAAAAAATTGACTAATGTGTGTCGAAATTTGGGCAAAAATTTACTAGTGAGTTGTACCTGAATCTATCAAAGGATAACTTCAAGAACAAGTTGAAAACATGGAAGCAAGGTTACAGAGTTATGAAAGAGTTGAGAAATACGAGTGGTTTTGAATGGAATGAGACTACTCAATGTATGGATGCTGATGAGAGGGTCTGGGATGAGCTTTTGAAGGTAACACGCTCTTGAAAATATTTTGATTTAAGTAAAATCTATCTTATTAAGTTAGTAATGAAAGAAAAATAAGTAATTCATTCATTATGCCAACATGCAAGGAAGAATTTAGAAATGCCAAAGTGTATAAGAGGCAGTCGTTCCAATACTACAATGACTTAGCCTTCATTGTGTGGAATGACATAGTTGAAGGTACCACAACTGCAACAAATCAAGAGATATAAGAAGGGCACCCTAATGGATGAGGTCCTTGATCTTGATGACGAGGATGAGGATATCGCTACACCTATTGAGACTGTTGCTGATTTAGATGATGACTTAGCTCAATCCAATCAATCTAGTGCAAGCCACAAACATAATCGTTCAACATCATCATCAAGGAGGCCAAAGAGGAAGAAGGCAAGCATGGATGGTTCCATGGATGTGAAGTGTGAAACCATCAATAAGCTACATGAGGGCCTCACTAAGCCTCAAATTATCGAAGTGGGTCAATATCATTTAGATAATGTGTATGATGCTCTAAAAGCCATCCCTGAACTTAGTCAAGGTACTATGCTAGTAGCATATGACACTTTTTTGGTTGAACCCGCAAGAGCCAAAGGGTTCTTGAGAATGACTCAAGAGGAGAGAGTCGAATATATTCAAATGAAGTCTAGAGGACTCTACTTACTTTTATTTTTTCTTTGGATGACCTTATTAGTGATATAACTATTCAGTTTAAGTGTTGATATTATAAAAGTTGGTCTTAATAGTAAAGATACAGATACATCAAAGGTTGTGAATATAGGGCAAAGATCTTAGTTTGAAGACTTGATTTGTTCTTAGGAACATTGGAGGACTTATTATTTTGGATTATTTTGTTTCTACAATATCAATATCACCAACATACAATTGATATCAGTGTTGGCATAGTTTGACATATGTTTGGATAGTTTTTGACAGGAGCTTTAGTGTTGGTGGTACTTGATTAAAAATTTGTTATGGTACAAATGATTATCTTGTTGCTTGCATATACTCTGATTTAGCTATTTCATATTGTTGATATTCAAATTTGATAACAATGATCAACAAATTTCTTTTCATGATAGCTAATTTTGGTCTTTTCATTAGTCATACTTAGAATTTTCTGAGTATCTAGGTTTCCTTATACAACTTTACTTGGCACATTCTATACTTAACAATTTCTGTAAGGAATATGTCATGATAAATTCATCTTTGGTTTACTGTACATTGAATGATTACTTTGACAATATGAATGTCACAGTTTGAGTTTGGATACACGTTCTTCATGCATTATTGATGATATTATGCTCAAATGGAATATAGTTAATTTTGTGCTTGCATTTTGATTTTGGTCTTTATTGATTAACGATTCACTTGATTATCATGTTTTCTACTCAAGGATACTATGATACTTTTCTGCCTGATGCTTACTCAGTGATCAATTCTTTTAAATGGTAAAGTCTTTGTGTGAAAACCATTATAACAAGTATTTTCTTATAATTAGTTCTTGGACCCAGGAGCAGTTAAACATGTTATGGATAGTTAGACTTTTAGTCATTATTTTAAAAATCATTGAGGGCAAAAATGATAATGCTTGATATCATTATAATGAAATGTTTTCATGGGTTTTCTTAACAGCTCAAAAAGGAATTCCTTCTTGTTTCATATAATATTCATAGTCGTTTAAGCGGTAATCACAAGATAGGTATTTGAACGATTATCAAGGTCTATGATTTAAAATTCATAATTTTTTCGATCGATAATATCAATTTTATCATTATTGATATATTGTTGAACCTATTGAGTTATCCTTAATGACATAAAATAACCATTTATTACTCTACAAGATATTTCTAGTCTTTTTTTTTTGATGATGCTATTAATGCAATAACAAGATAAGTTATTTATGGATAGTCAGGTTGCACTTGAATAGTGATTACCGTGCTCAACAGTTGGGACAATTTGAAGTTTTATGTCTTATCATTCTTAGCTTTTGCTGCTAACTATACTTGAGGCATTTACACAATTCTTCTCTTGTGCTAACTAATCTCATAAAATACCTAATGAAATAAGCATGTCTTATATTTAACATCTCATCAAAAGGAATATTTTATAAGTCATTTACAAAGAAGTTTATTATCTTTTCAGCTTAAAAGATATACATGGGGTTTATTATAATATTCATGTAACATACGTAGTATTGACGGTGCATTATTGATACAAGGTTGATGGCTTTGGGAGATGTGCCAATGCATAATTGTCAATGTGGTGCTGAGCCATGCTTGTTAAAGATCTCGCACACAAAGACTAATCCTGCAGCAGTTTTGGTGGTGCCTAGCTAGAAAAATGGTTGTTAATGCAAATATATTTTATGTTTAAAAATAATGACTTGTAATCATTATAGTAAGAACTAATGTAGATTTGGTATTGTAGGGGAATCATGGATGCATATATTTCAGTTGGGTTGATGATGGTCCATCTACATCTAAAAGTGATGAAGGAAATGAGTGCAAGTTCTGTAAGACTCGAGAAGTGGCTAGGGGCGAGATTGCTTCAATGGCGAAAGTTGAAATTACCTTTCTACGATGCCTTCTCTGTGTTATGATTAGACTTGTTTGTTGGGACCATATGCGTAAATGTGCTTAAAAGAGAGGGACAAATTTATAGATACATTGGACACATTTATGGTCATGTCATGACTATTTTGGAGTTTTTAACTTGTTTATGATTTTGTATAGATACATTGGACAAATTTATGGTCATGCATGACTATTTGCAAATTGACATGGTGTTTTTTGGAATCATTTATTTTCCTCTCTAATACGACATAGTCAAGAAAAATTACATTAAAAAAATCACTTTTTAAATCACATTTCATTCTTGTTAAAAAAATTAAAAAAAGAAAAAATGAAAAAAAAAAAACCTTATTTAGGTGGTATTCTAATTCTAGATATATGGAACCAAACACAAAAAATGTATCTTCTCACTCATCTTCGAAGTGAATTAAATGGTTGCAGCCTTATTCTAAAAACAATTTTCCATATTTAAAACTTCATGAATTAACAAATTCCAGTATTTGTAAATTCCAGCATTTTGTAATTCCACGAAACAAACGGGCAAAAAAAGATCTGAAATAGAAAGGAAACTAAACTAACCCAAAAGAGAGAATAGGTTAGGAGAGAAAGGAAACGCGGATATAGTGGAGACATGTACAGCTTGACTAGCATTAATTTGGCAAGTATATATATGGCCGGACTAGGAACCCAAGAGATCGAGAAGAGAAAACAACACATATAGAAGCGTTGAAGGGTGTGAAAGTGACAGAAAGGGGGTTTGAGGTGTAAATCGGTGAATACGTACACGCTCATTCCTCCTACATTTCATTGTTTTCCTCTTCTCTTGGCAAGGCGAAATTCAGACACCCATTTCGTCAATTATCTGCCCGTGCACATTTTCAGTGCATTAGCAATGGGTCTTCCTCTTCCTCCAAGCCTCATGTCAACAAATAAGGTGGGCTGTGTATTCTTTTTATCCTTTTTGCTTCCCTCTGGGTTTCTTGTCTTCAAGCAGACGTGTTTTGTGTTTCCTTGTTTTCCTATTATCTAGAATAACAAGTCATGTGGAAATCTAAGCAGATTGGAGTTTTTCTTGTTCTTGGAATTGAACTGCCGTCAAATTCTTCTAAATAGAATAATTTTAGGCTCAATTTTCTTTGTGAAGTGCTTTCAGATACGCCAGTATTGATGTTTTGAAGGCACACTCTATACCACTTGAGCTATCAGCTCCATCATGGTTCAGGGTGTGGTTTTTTAAGCTCCAAAATATATTCACTTTGATACTGTATAATCTTTTCTGGATTAAATTACACTCAGCATGCTGTCTTGCTCTACTCCAAGCTGCTTTTTATGTTTTTGGGGTGTGGCTTAGCATGTTTTCTTCCAACACGGTTAGAAATTTAGAAGTAATAAAGACTAAAGGGATGTAGACATATCAATATTAGTAACTCGGTTCAAAACAAGCACAATAGAAATCACAGGACTGTTCCATAATTTAGTTTTTCATATTTTCCAAAGAATGAATGAGGTTCTATTTATTTATCAAATAAAAGCCAAGCATAATTATCATCCACTGAACACATGTTGGGAGAGCCAGTTACCACTAAATGGTAAATATCCCTAAAGTGTTCTTACTCAGGTAAACTCTTCATTGCCAAGACCATGCAAAACATTACATTTGCAACAAATCCCTGGCCGTCACTATATACCAGGAATGTGAACTTGTCTTTCTACAAATTGATCCCTCCATAAAGCCAGAAAAACAGAGATTCTGGGACATGGCCTAATATTCCACCACTGGCTTAGTATCCTGCTGCATAAGGTAAAACTCAAGTCATCTAATGTTCCTTGTACGTAGCCGGCAGGTGTCTTTTCCCAATTAATGACTAGAAGGTGAAAACTTCACTTTCCTTGATGCTTGCCTCTTCGTCACCTTGAACCCATGTATTGACAATCCCTGACGAGGAAGACTATGTCCTGAAATAGTGTGTCGTTTCTTTCCTGCTGCAAGTGTCAAGACAGCAATTGCCAAGACAGTCACCAAAAGAGTTTTTAGAAATTCGTTCCAATTTTTCTTTTCCATACTATGATTAAGTCCACTAGGCTCACAGTGGTCATCTAATAACAATTAATCTATTTATAAAGAATTCCTTAAAATTTCATATAGTTTCAATGTTTGGGGATTCGTCTGTTGTCTCATTGCTTGGACAAAAGCATCATCTATAGGTTTCTTTGTACCTCTTCTGGCCTTCCTCTTCCTCCAGGCCTCATGTCTACACATAAGGTAGGGATTTCTGGTCTTTTTCCTTTTTTGAAATCTCAGCAGATTGGAATTTTTGTTGTTCTTGGGATTGAATTGCCATCGAATTCTCCTAAATAGAAAAGTTTTAGGTCCAATTTTCTGTCTGAAGTGCTTTCAGATATGCCAGTATTGATGTTTTGAAGGCACACTGTTTGATTGACCAGATTTTCCCTTCTTTACATTTTACTCATACACAGTTAAGCGCTCGATTCTATATGGTTATATCACTTGAGCTTTCAGCTCCATCATGGTTCAGGGCGTGGCTTGTTTTTTAAGCTCCAAAGTATTTTTACTTTGATACTGTGTAATATTTTCTGGATTAATTAGGACTCGAACCTAAGACCTTTCTGTATTTACACTCAGCATGCTGTCTTGCTCTACTCCAAGCTGCCTTTTATGTTTTGAGGATGTGGCTTAGCATGTTTTCTTCCAACATGGTTAGAAATTTAGAAGTAATAAAGACTAAAGGGACGTAGACATATCAATATTATTAACTTGGTTCAACACAAGCACAATACAAATCACAAGACCGTTCTCTAATTTTTTTTCATATTTTCCAAAGAATGAATGAGGTTCTATTTATTTATCAAATAAAGACCAAGACATAATCATCCTCCACTGAACACATGTCATGAGAACCGGTTATCACTAAATGGTAAATATACCTAAAATAGTTCCTACTCAGGTAGACTCTTAATTGCCAAGACTATCCAAAACATTACATTTGCAACAAATCCCTGGGTCATTATTTACCAGGAATGCGAACTTGTCTTTCCACAACTTGATCCCTCCATAAAGTGGGCAAAACAGAGATTCTGGGACATGGCCTAATATTCCACAACTGGCTTAGCATCCTGCTGCATAAGCTAATGTCAAGTCATCTTATGTTCCTTGTACATAGCTGGCAGGTGTCTTTTCCCAATTAAAGATTAGAAGATGAAGACTTCACTTTCCTCGATGCTTGCCTCTTCGTCACCTTGGGCCCATGCATTGACAATCCCTGCTGCCTCATTCTTACCTCAGGTCTTTTGACGAGGAAGACTATATTCTGAAATAGTGTGTTGTTTCTTTCCTGCTGCAAGTTTGAAGAAGCAATTGTTAAGTCAGTCACCAAAAGAGCTTTTAGAAATCTGTTCAGAGTTTATAGAAATCTGTTCCAAGTTTTCTTTTCCATGCTATGATTAAGTCCACGAGGCTCACTGTGGTCATCCAATGGCAATTCATCTATATATAAGGAATATCTTAAAATTTCATTCATATAATTGAAATGGTGGGGGATTTGTCTGTTCTCTCATTGCCGGGACAAATCTGTTGTCTCATTGTTTAGACAAAAGAATTGTCTATAGGGTTCCTTGGTACCCCTTCTGGCACATCACATCACATTTCAATACCCTCATTTTTCTAGTATCTGCAGAAAGGCATTGGATACTGGCTTACATTTTTCTGGTAAAAATCCTTTTGCAGAAATAGTTCTTTGGAAGTCATTTTGGTGTAAGATAGCCAACTAATAGTTAGGTCTAATTATGTCTCTTTCTCATATTAGTTCATCCTTCCTATAGTCACAGGATTATGGAAGTTTGCTTGCAGATGCGTCACCTTATGAAAGGCCGTATTCTCAAACCTCTGTTCAGGACACAGTAGATCTTTTTATCTTCTCTTTCCTGGATTAGCTCCATGTAATCATATAATTTAGAGCCCCAAGAATCTTTGGCAAATTCAGAAGGAGACTTGAGTGCATTAAGTGTGGTCAATGAGTAGGACAATAACCTGATATCATCCCAGAACCTTTCAGTTACTCCATTTCAAACATCCCGACCTAGGTAGGTGGGTAACTAATGGCGTGGATGTTCTAATGAAGGCCCACCCTACTAACTCTCATATGAATTTCTCTAGTAATTTGGTACCCATCCTTTCTTGGCTGGGGATGTCCAAATGGTCGAAGCGTCTTGCTTGAAGTTTCATTGCTGTCTCTGTATGGTCATTGACTCCCTATGCTATCGATGTTTGAGTGTGATGCAGGAGCATTCTTGAAATTATGTCAATTACATCACCCCAAAACATTGTTGTTTGCTTTGGTAGTTCCTGCATGCAAGCCTAACTTGTGTTGTTCTGTTTCTTTTGGGTGGTTTTGTTGTCCTGCACATGCTGTGTTTTGTTTGGGCAATATTGTTGGCCTTGCACAGACTCTTTGGTTTGGTGGATGTCTCTTGAGTGCATCACATCCGGCATGCAAGTTTCCCTTACACAAAATGTGACACCAACCTTGTTCTAGCTCTTGAGCACCTCACGCAGCTTGTACAAACCTATGCACCAAGGTCTCGGCCTGTGCAGCTTATTCTTGTTACTGAATGCTTGTTTTGTTACTGAAGGTCGTCAAGCTGAAGGGGAGTATCAGTGCATCATGACATGGGAACAACTCTCTTCTCAGGCTTCTCATGACATGGGATTGTGGAGGGATTATTTCCTGTATTGCTCAAACCCTTCTCTTCCGCAAGTTTTGTCTTGGAAACCCACATCTTGGAGCTTTTTTGCTGCTATTTTTTGAGTGATTGTCATCATGAAGTGCAAACCTACTTTTTTTCTGTTTCAGTTCTGTTGCTGAGCATGTAAGCATGTTTGACAGGGAAGACCGTTTCTAGATACCCCATAGTTTGTGATAGTGATAGCAGCAAGTGGTATCCTGTCAAATTTTCTTTTCTGATTTTTAGAGTCCGATGAAAAGCACAAGAGAATTACTTTCAAATGTAGCTTGAAGAAATCCGGCTTGATACAAATTTTGATATAAATTAAGAGTGCTTCCCTGAGCATAGCCCTTGAAAGATGCATGAGATCTTTGAGCTTGGCTCCAATTTTTTTCAGCATAGTATTTTTCCAGAATTCAGCATCCAATCTATAGATACTGCTATATGGTGATTGTCTGAGTGAAGCATGCTGGAGTTGGTATCTTTTGAAGAAATGAGGGCTAGAGTTTGCAATTTCTCATGTTTTGAATTCTTGATTTTATCTAAATCTATCTCTATTGAATTAATTTTAAAGAAAATTTTTGAACCATTCAATCTGCCTTTAGTTATTGGACTGCTTTGCTAATTGAGTGATTGATTTTGCCATTGCCACTGCCACATCGTGTCATGTACTCGTGTCTTGAACAACCTAGATTGTTGTTGTAGCTTTTATTCTGAAATGTAGACTTTTAAAAGTTTGGAATTAAATCTTGTGCATACTAAATGTAAGTTTTGAATAGTAAGCGTTATTAAGTGGAAGATGTACTACCAGAAATTAGGTGTAAAGATTTTTGGAGTTGTCTTTAGTACTGATTATAATTTATATCATTAATATATCTGGGTTCAGGAAAGGGAGGACATTATCATCTTGGGTATGCCTGGGCCATGGGCAGAGGAGAATTGTGAAGCTTCTGATCACTATACCACTAAAATTGGTGGCTTGCCAGTAAGCATGCCTACTGTTTAAGTATTTTTGTACCATATATAATTTTTAGCTCATTTATTGAGCCAGGAAAGTGTTTTTTTTTTAACCCTTAAACATCATTTCTTACATATTCTGTCAGTTATCATTATCTTATATTCTGTAATACGCATCTTCATAGGACTGGCCAGTTCCAGCAGAAGAAATCAACCTTGAATTGATGAAGTGTGGTGTATGTGGTGGAGACCTTGGGCTTGTTGCACAGGTTTATTATGTTTATTCTTTGTTCCTTTTCTTGTTTAAGTTGTTATGCTCATATTTGGACAATGCATTTGATTTTTTCCTTTATGTTCTTTCAAGGAGGACTATAACTAGTCCATATTTTTTTGTTTTGGTAGGTCTATGCTCCTGTTGAGACTGATAGACTTCATATTGAAGAGCGTACACTCTATATTTTTGGATGTCCTCTCCCAAATTGTGGGATCAGCCCATTGAGGTCTCTATGATGCATAAAAATGTATTCCAACTTTTTTTCGTATACAAGGATTTCAAGGGCTCTGATATTTAATATTGTGTTTACAGTTGGCGTACAATAAGAGTTCAGAAAAGAATTCCTGTGGAATCATCTCAAACTGGTGGCATGTTTAGAGGGTCCATGTTAGGATCGTCATCTTCAACTGATGGCAGCATGACTGGGACAGAATCATCTTACAGGCTTGGTGAGCAAGAGCAGGAGCTTAACTCCAGTACGGATGAATGGTGGGAGGATGACACATGGAGACATTCGACAAACGATGAAGATAGTGCTGGAACTCTTGATATGCGAGAGCTTGGTAGGGCTTTGTTGGAAGCTGGTTACATGGCTGCTCATCCTTCTGAGGGTCAAAATGAGGGCAATCATCTTTTAGTTGGAGAAACAAGTCAAAATGAAGCCGATATTCTGGATACTGGCTCGCCTGGTAATATATTTCACTTCTAGGTCTCCATTTGTCTTGCTGGCTATATTTAAATTAATATTTTGAACCTCTTCTCCATTGTTGATCCAAACTGCTCCTGCGACTCTTTAAAAATTTATAACTACTGTAGCTTTTGGTCCTGCAGTTAACATTTGTTTTTTGATCTCAACAAATAACATTTGCAATGATGTATACAATTTAACTTGGTAAATGCCAAGTATGTTACTATATTACTGTTTAACAAGACCGATGAAGAGTTGATAATTCAAACATTGGCTACAGAATGCAAAGAACAATTATAAATTTTAAGAGAGACCATTTTCCTCCAAAGATAATTGAGATAGATGGAGGGATCTCCCAAATAGAAAGTATATTGATCTCATTTAAAGATAAGCTATGTTACCCCAGGTTTCCGGGACGGGGGGACGTGGGGACAGGGAAACGGGTTTCCGGGACGGATTTTTTTTTCTCGAAGCAGGGGATGGCAGGGGATGGCAGTGGGAACAACTATATAAAAAATAGGGAAAATTTAAAATATATAGGGAAATTTGAAATATTCATATAAAAACATGGATAACACATGCTTATATAGATTATAGAACCTTAACATATGATGTTTGTGTTAAAAAATTGAACTTTAGAGTTCACATGAGAGTGCAAATCAAACAATTTTCAAAGTTGAAACATTAATTTTATGGGACAGCCAAGGGGAAGGTTTCCAGAAGTTTCTGAGTTTCCGGGACGTTTCGGAAACGGGGACGGCTCAATTTTTGCCGGAAACGCTTCCCTGGGCAACATAGAAGTCAATTGTTTTTATGTCATCCACTCTGACATGGATTTATTAATGGTAACAACAAATAAATCCATGTTCTTTGCTTTCGTCATTCCTACTATAAATGAAGCTATGATCATATAATGAAAATATTGAAAGAGAATGTTCTATTTCTTTCTTCAACAACCTTTTATTTATTCTCCTCATCCAGACTGTACTACCATATTAAGTAAATTTGGACTTTTATAATAGCCTTCCTTTATTGACCCCACTTATACTGTCTTACCTTATTAGAGTGAAATCTCCCTAATGTCTTTTAGGACAATCCCGGACGTGGTACTTGGTCTGGCCAGGGATTTTTATTCTGAACTACTTTGTTTGATGCTAATTTGAAATGTTAATGCAACAATATTTGAACTCCATTCAAGATAATGTTAACCTTGATTTGTTACTAATGGTCAGTACATTTATTTGAGATCACACCCTTAAGAAAATGATCAAGTAGTTCTTTGGGCATTTAAGCCTTGCTATATTCTTCTGTTGTTATAGGCCTCTCTTCATACCTGCATCATGTTGAAAAAAATGGAAGTGTGCTATAAAAGAGGCTTCGCATTCTTAAAATTTAGTGGTAGCAACTTGTTTCATCGAAGTTTTGTTTTGGATAAGGTAGAACTATTGCCTCCTGCATCCTTATGGAAGATTGTAAATCAACAGGAGTTTGATTTTGTGTTTGAACAATATCTCTGAAATAGAGAGCTATTTTTGGAATAAATTTTTATATTGAAAAGGACCTGTTTGTGTCTTAGGTTCACATACCCACACTAAAACCACATCTACCCAAATGTGCCTCGACTCTGGAATGACTGCCTCACCAGATAAGATCAGAAAGATTGAGTCCTGTATTTGTATAGCCCTTCTAATTATACAACAGGAGGAGTGTGTTGCTACTGTAATGGCGATTTATGGCTTTTATATGTTCAATACTAAAGAAATATACTCTGGCAGTGTAATGATTGCTTTCAAGTTTCACCTTAGAAGACCAGAATCATTGTAGTTGTCTTCAATACCCCTCCTGTAACGATCTCCTTTAACAATAAAAGCAGGGCAGTGCTCCCATAAATGGGTCAAAAAACCTTTTGTGCGAGCCATTATACTTTTATAAATGCAATCCCAGTACCAAATTATGCTTTTCTCAGGAAAAAATCTTTCCCCCAAGCAGCCTAATGTTTGGAAAAGAAAAGGTTTGAATGAAAGTTACAAACTACAGCAGATGTATATATATTTTATCTTCCCTCTTCTTATGTTTTGCTACCTAGAGTCCAAGAATCTGTCTGTGCACTGCAAAATGCGAACAAAAATGATCCAAAACCTCTCTCAAATGCCTACTGTTCCCAGTGATTGGATACTTATTTGACTGAATTTAAATTAGATAGCTATAGTTAACATGGTAACTATAATTGGATGGCCGCATTGTTTCATTCCTGTCCAGAAAAAAGTGTTGCCAGTTTCTGCATGAGCTTTTGGGAAATTATCTGAAAAAACTGACTTGGAGAACCACTTGGTCTGCATTGATAGAGCTCCTTTGCAGCCAACAAGATAAGTAGTGGTTTGCACCTTGTGATTGGTGGTATCCTGAACAGTGATCACAGTATTTTTGGCCAATGGTTGTTGAAAACCTGGAATGTAGTGTGAGGATGAATAAGTGAGGTCGCTCACATTGACAACATCATAGATGCCAAGGAAAGGTCAAAGTCATCAGGTTGAATGCTTGGGTTTACTGTAAGGGCTTATTTGAATGAAGTCCCACATAAACACTAACTCAAGAAGAATGGGTTACTAGATGTTAATTGTGAAGTGCTTGGAGTTTCACTTGAATTCATTGTAGAATTTTCTGAATTTTTATGTGAAGCTTGGCCACATTTGTGCAAATGAAGATAAATTTGTAGGATGTATCTACAGCTGAAAGAGTAATCGATCATTATCTCATAAGGTGCTAAAATTGGGAAGCCATGATAGACTTCTTAAAGAGAATCTAGCTGGAAACTTGTGTGGCATGGTGTTTGCCTTTCTGAATGACATGCAAATACTGTTTTCTGCTGCCTGTTTTAGAAGTTTAGAGATTATGGATTAAGGTGTGATTAACAACTTTCAGTTTGCCCATCAGTTTATGGATTAAATGAAGTGGAGAATTGCATCTTACAACAAAGAAGCTTCCTCAATGTTGGCTAAAAGCCTAAAGGTAACTCAAGAATTATGACTTGTGATCTGAATTTCTGAAATAATAGGAAGTGACAGTTTGACATTAATGATTAGACTCCACCCCACCAAATCTGCAACTAGCCGAGCACTCGTATTCTGGATTATAGAATTGAGCTTGCACATGGTGTTCTCCATAGTTTTCTTCTGAGCAATTATGTCCTTGGAGTTGAGCTCGTAGGTGACTTTGAAGGATTGAGAGTGACTTTTGTTGGAAATTGCATCATGATTGACATTGGATCTGGCTGAAGTAGCTCTCAGAATGCTCCTACCACTTGTTGCAAAGATGATAATGAGGTTTTGCCTTCTCTTTGCATTGGGATCATCTAGCCACAGAAAATCATGGGGATTCAACAAATTTTCTTCAACTGTGATGTTTTCTTTTTCCTATTCACTTGTCGAGCATTTCCCTTGTCTGGAATTGTTGCTCAGATGGTTGAGTTAACTACACCTGTATTCCGCCCTTTTGTATCTATGGGCACCTACAATGTGAGTTTAAAGATTTCATTTCTTTCATCAAGAGCCTTGGGCAATTCAATTTGTTCTTGATATCTCTTTTCTGGTGGTCCTTGCTGATTTTCCGCACTGTTTCTGGGAAGGTTGAACTCTGCAATCTTAAGGCTTTTTTGGATGCACAGAAAGCTAGTTGGAGCACTGGCATATTGTATTTTTTATATGGGCGTGGGATATAGGGTTCTGAGATTTGCATTTTGGGTTGACTGGGATTCGTAGTTTGGGCTGGGGAGGATGATGGAGTGTAGTGTGGTGGATCGGTTGTTATGGGGAGATGGTGAATACTGAATTCTATTCCCTTTCCAACTTGCATTGGAAAGGATACGCCTGCTTACAAATTCCTTTTTTGCCCTTCACTTCTATCTTCTTGAGTAGGCATAGGGATGATACTCCCATATTGAGACTTCAGGCGCTTTTTTCTTAACGGATGGAGTAGAATCTTAAATTCTTTTTGATCTTGAGCTTCATTTGATAATAGTTCACCATTCGCTTTTGACGGCATTGCATTTGACTATCATATTATCATCGTCATCTATGAACTAGTCCCCTTCCTAGATATTTATATATTTACAATTTAACACACATACACACACGTACACACGCACATGCGCACCCGCGCGCACACACACACATATAAAATAATAGGTCAGGGTATGAGTCTCCTAGTAACTAGGATATATATGAAATTCTATTTAACCTATTAACTTCATGATTTCTAGTCAATATGTATACAATTTAGGTACCTTATATCTTTTTACATAACTAAAATATGTAAATATTTATGATTTTTATATGTTTTCTGTATGTATGAACCCAAAACTAACCCAATCCCTATTTCATCCCTCCCTCTGGACCCCAGACATCAGCATTCCTGAACCCCTGAACCTGATCGGCTAATGTAGTATTCTCCTGAAGGTCTCGAATCTTTTTTTCCTATTTAATATGCATGCAAGTCCCTTTGTATGTGAGAAATTTTTTGTGTTGTCTGGACCTGCAACCATTTGTATTCCTTTGTCAGATGGAATCGTCTTTCTCTCATCCCAATATCATGATGTCACATTCCTGATCCACCAAAATAGACTATCCCATTTTTCAATTACTAAGAATGGGAATTTACAGAGGAATACTCCCTTTGCACTGCATATAAAGACATCAAAAGCACTATGAAAAGATGTATTTCCAGAAATTATGAATTTAGAAACAAATTACATGTCCATTGATAGTTGAATTATTCTTAGAAATTCACAGTTCTTGTTCCTTCAGTGTGACTTTTGCAAGGACAATGATTTTCTCATGTTCAGCACAAATGCTTCTTTCTATCTGGATTTCAAATGATAGTGGCCCAACCTTACAAGTCAGTATGCTATATTCTAAGTTACCAGTTCTGGTATGGGTACTGGAACCTGGTATGGTGGCACACCAATTTGTTTTTCCTTGGGCATGAGTACAGATATATAATAAAAATTTATAAATCTTAAGTATAATCTTACTTATAATTACTAGTAAATAAAATATTTGAATATTATATATTACAGTATATTATATTTAAATATTTATAAGTAGTCTAATAGAATATATAATCTATAGTATATTTACACCAAAGGTGTTCCTTATTTGAAAGGAACGACTTGATGTTTGACATCAATGGTTGAAAGTTGTTTCTAAGTGATGCAAGACAATTGGGTTAATTCAACCTTCCATTTCCCAACATTGATTTCAGTGGTTTTTTTTACTGGTCATGTTTTCCCGGCACTGCACGTTCACAGCAAGAACTTTGGCAGGCCATCAATGTTAATGTTTGTAGCTTCAGTCGTATGATCATTTAGAATACATATAATATATGTTGATTAATAATAATATATTATATATGTTATATTATTATTAATCATATGAAATTTAATATTCAATATTATTCTATTATATTATTCTAAATTAAT
>MU227340.1:638242-657508 GCA_018584345.1 Thuja plicata | reverse complement strand
TATTAAAGCAAACTGATAATTATTATAAACAGTCACGTCACTTCATTGTGAACAAACATGTCATTTCTAATGTGAACAGTCACGTCACTTCTTGTTCACATTTGCTAGTTCAATATATATAGATATTTAAATATGTAGAATCAATCAATAACCAAGGCAATTGCATTCTACTACATACATTCAGTTTATATCTTATCTTCTGATCCATAATTTTTTAACAAACCCAACTGTATTTGCTTAAGTGAACCTTTTTTATGTCTGTCTAACATAAAGAGCCAAATTTGAGTATTTACATTTAGGGACACAATAATCTCAAATTTATTTAAAATTCGAGCCTTGATTTTGAAACCTTGATATGCTAGAGAATTTAGAGAGTCATTCGAGTGACTAAATTCCAATGAGCCTTAGGTCTGCATATACAGAGAACCTTGATTCTGGTAATCCATGAGTACCTTGTAATCTTGTTTGCATGACATGTTACCTCTGATGTGGCATTTCTCCAATGATACCATGCATTCAAAGGTTGATTAGAACCGAATGCTGCATATATGTAAGAACCCCAGCAGGTTTTAACCTTCAGCTCGGATGTTTGACATTTTGTCAAACACTTTGCTGTTATAGCAAACTGAGATAAATACTAAAATGCTCAATTAATAAGCCAAACACTTAGCACAAATAGAACATACTCCTCTCCCAGTTGGATTCCAAGGCATTAATACAAACATTTAGCAAACCTACGAATCTGAAATTACATCAATCCCTCATAAAGCATTTTGTCAAACAGTAGGCTGTTATTCTCATCATGATCTCACATGGCAAATAGAAATAGTTATTTCGAACACTTTGCAGACATTCACAAGAAATCCCTCTTATTGCAAATTCAAGCCTTTGAAATTATTTACAAGGACAATTCATGCATTTTTAATTATTGAATGATAAAATGCTGAAGACCAGTGTCTTTTCATCACCAAAAAGGTTCGTGGCTGCTGTAGGAAACGACGCCAAGGCTGGGAAGTGGATAGAATTCGCCCAGCATGCCAAATCGAACCACCAAAATCCCAATCGCCACCTTTCCTTTAGCTAATGTGGCTTCTAATGACCTGCGGCTTCTTACTTATTCCAAACGCAGACTTATATGAAAGCCGTGATCTGCATTTAACGAGGGCCTTCTGCCTTGCATTTAATAAAATTAATAATGGTTCCTATGCATTTGGATCCTTATTATAGCTTTTTGCAACAGCCAACCATATTAGGGGCTTGATTAGAAAGCACAATAGGGCACTGTGATATTGTTCTCCACAACCGAGCACAAGGGCACGGAACATCCAACCATAACAATATAACCTCTTAGCCCTCAAGCATACCAACTTGGGGTGGTCTACTTAATTGAGGGAACCAGTCTACTGCATCTCCCTACCATGTTTCCTTACCCACTTGACGAACTAATAAATATTGGATTCAATCATGTGGCGTATTAATTACCTCGGATATATATTAATCTGCTGTATCTTTTTGCCTTGTAATTCAGATACTTATCGCCCTATGATCCCAATCAGATCTGTATTCAATATTTATTCCCAATTGATATCTTATGTCTCAATTTCCTTGCTGTTTAGATATCTTATTCTTTCTATTGCCCCTTTGATCATTCCATTCCTTAATGCCCACTTCAATTGAATTCTTCTTCCTTTTATACCATCCCATATGAGGGAGGTAGAAGTCATGCGTCTTCAATATTTCTACCCCTTTGAAAGAGTCACAACTCTTCTTTTCAATTGCTGGCATAAAAATTAAATGTATTTTAATTATCTCATATTCTAGGAAATTGCTGTCTGTTGAGATTAAACATAATCACTGCTCTTGCTGTCTTTTATAATGAAACGCTGTGTTTGCAAACTTAATCGGCTGCTTACTTTAATCTTAATAGCTGTGCATTATTATTATGTGTTCGTCACTGCTCTCTATGAATCACTATTAATTAAATTAATAATCGTTTCTCCTCAATGTCATGCTGACTTGGGTGATTGAAGCAGATTTAAATACCTTGACTTGGGGTGTTAATAGGGAAGTCGGCTAAGAATGATTCAGTTATTTATTTATTCAAATTTCGCATGGTAGTGATTCTCTAATAGTCGGCCATAAAGGGAGGCAACTTCTCTCCAAGGAGTTGGGCCCCAATGATTATAATTTCATCATTATTTCTTAAATAACAATGCCAAGATAATAAAGTCAGGCAAGATTAATATCGAATGCTCTTCACCAGTGATGTTTCCATGGTGTGGTTTAGTGGCCTTTGACCTCGATGGTTTACCTACTTCTTTTGTAACGGGGGCATGACATTTATTCCTTGATTTTCAGTTTCTTTGATTTTTATATGTCTATGGTTTCTAATGGTCCTGATTGTTTACTTTTATCCACATGTAGATTATTCTTTTGTGGGAGAACTCTAACTTTTGCAAACTTACACAATACATATAATGACTAATATATTTATTTGTCATGGATACAGTGCTTCCATGTTTTTATATCTATTCTCAAATCGAGTCACAACCATCTCGAGGTAGTGGGGCTTTGTCAGCTTTGCATGCATCTGTGGATTACCAAGCAGCACAGAATTATGATTCTGAGGATTCACGTGGTGAAACCTGGGAAGGGGAAGAATATGAGTATGCCAGGGCCTTGAATGTGGATAGAACCTATCTTAAATTCAAGAAGAGGCTTGACTGGTATCCAGAGCAATGTATCAGGTATTAAGTTACAATACATATTGGTAGTCGATTTGAAACTTTTATTACATTACTAAAAAGGGCAGAGAAGAAGAGTTTTCTACTTCTTGATGTTTCCAAAGAAGTTCCCTTCCTAAACATGTCCAGAAATGTGTATAGAGCTTCTGGATGATGTTAGATTCTTAAAGTGGGTATTCTTTTCAGATATTGCTTTGGAGGTCAACCGCTGTTGGCAAATAAAGATCAAGGAGATCCTGGTGTTTGTACGCTATGTGGAGGACCTCGAGTTTATGAAATGCAATTGATGCCACCTCTGCTATATTACTTGCAGCAGGCTTGCAAGGATTCGGAGACTTTGTATTTAGCAAATAATTGGGAATGGCTGACACTTTTTGTATATACATGTGCCCAGGTATGTTATGAAGGATAATTAACATTAATTGATATAAATTAGTTATTTGTTTATGGACAGTTGTAGATTTCAGTGATGAGAATGTGAATATATATATATATATATTCAGCAACATATTTATGAGAATGGAAAAAAATAAATTAAAAAAAAAAAGTTTGAACTCTGTTATTATTTTTATTTTCCATCATGTTAATCGTTTCTTTGTATCCTTTTTTTTTAAATACCTTTAACGGCCATTTAATGCAATTTTCATTTGCAGAGCTGTTCAAGAACCAGAGGAGATAGCGATGGGGAAAAAGAATGGCTCGTCGTAGAGGAAGCCACCATTATTCAATATGAAACATGATTCTTTATTTCCAATTTCACATTTGTTTAGTTAATTGTCAAATTATCTGGCAGAAGCAATTTTTCTGAGGATGGGTTTTAAATTTCCCCAAAAATAATCGATCTTTCAACTCGGCAAAAATCTTTAGCATTTGCGTGGAGAGCCACTGATTTGAATGTGCAGCGTTTTCAACAATGGAACATTGCTCCACATCTTCATCAGATCTCAAGTCAGCAGGGTGCTACTCATTATAAAGTTAATTATTTCTTATCTGTATCTAGTAGTGGAATTTGAGCAGGACTCTAAGAATGTTTGATTGTTTAGGTACATTTTAGTTGATATATTCATGCTTTATGTAAAGGCATTCAATCTGAAGCTTGTTCTGAAAACATATGGCTACGAATTTGGATTGTAAGATTAATGGTTCACCATTAATAAAAACGCACATGTAATAAGATGAGTGAAGACTTGTCAATAGACTCTTAAAATAGCGGAAAGTGGTATTATGTTTATTGAGATTTCAAAATCTGCTATGGACCAACTTTTTTGTGCTTGGATAGAATTGGTTCATACGATGAATAAATTGCAAATGGCATTTGGGCATCGTATGTAGTAAGGAATTTGTGCTTAAGCATCTCACATTTAGTTCTGAGCTTTTTGAATTGTCAAAAATTGGGCCTTTTAGAAGTGAGATTTTATTAGGGGAGAGGATACACTAGTTGAGTACGTTCTAATGTTATTGTATCTGTCAATTTATTTTCTAATATTTTTTGATGCTGTAACTTATGTGGTTGTGACTTTAAAATCATGAGTATTGGTCATTGAGTGAAATGCATTCTTTAGATTTAGAAAGACAACAAATCATGTGATGTCTTATCAATACACCAATAGTACATACTGAATTTATAACTATCATTTTTTTTTCTTTCCTTTTGGGTCCATTTTAGACATCTCAACAAAAACCATGTTGATGTTGACTTGGGGCTTGCCAAATAAGCTGATGTACAAGAGGGGGTGATTTGAATTCTCAAGTAGGATTTTGAGAAGTGCAAGGTTAGGTTGTTCAACTATTTGGTTCTTTATGTTATTCTTGGTGTCTAATAAATGTAAATTCTTCATCTATGTTATTCAATTTTTCCATGTATTAACATTTTAAAGATGCAATATGTTTTAGCTTAAAGGTAAATACTAAAAAAAATTAGATGAAGGTTTTACATGATAAGTATACTTGAACAAATACAAATTGAAAGCAATAACAAAAAAATGAGTATATGCAAACAATTAGAAAAATATTTGATGGTTTTACATGATAAGTATACTTGAACAAATACAAATTGAAAGCAATAACAAAAAAATGAGTATATGCAAACAATTAGAAAAATATTTGATGCATGACAATGAAAAAAATTTGGATGTATAATTGTATGTAGAGATGCATCAGTTAATAGGCATGATATCAATTAAGCAATTCAATAATTATTAGGCCTATTGGAGTGTTCTTTATTGATATCAATTTGTATTTGATGTTAATTAACAAGATTGAGAGAGTTCAGATTCTTGTACAACAAAACAACCAAAAGACAAATATACTCAACAAGACGAGGAGTGATGCAATTGCAACTAAGGACACATGGGGTCCTATTTAGACAAATATCCAACCACTACTTTAATTGTCATAACACCATTCACCTTAGCATGAGTTTTGGAGAAAGATTTAGGAAGACCTTTTTCCCTCTTGACAAGAGTCCAAGATATATTACTCTTTAAGTCTTTGGATTGCGGGCAAGCCAAACAAAGACAAGCAACAACTCCATCATGAGGAATTTGAAGTTGATCCAAAGCCATATGCAAAGCAAGTTGAGAGATTTGTTGACAGGGGGAGTTTGGTGTTGATATTGTAGTCTTGATGTTCAAAGTTGTTGATGATGTTACAAAGTTGATGATGATGTTGTTGTATTGCAGAGTTTGTTGTTAATATTGCAGTGCTGATGTTGCAGAGCGGTTGTCATTGATGGCAACATACTGCTTTGGTGGTTTGTATTGTGCTCAATATTTCTGTTATGTTGATGTGATTTTGAGATTCTGTTGGTTCAGAGGATGGTGCTCTAGAAGATGTGTTCCGGTGGTGTATTTTGTGATGTTTGTGTTTAGTAGTGATCCATAATTCTCTATTGTTTTGGATATGGTTTATGGTAGTATGAGTTCGTTGTTTTTTTCGTTTTGGGTTGTATTGATGTGGTCCGAAGGCATAATTGCTAACGTGTTATACTTTATTGGGCTCCGATTATTATGACATTTGGGTAACGTGTTGTTTGGTTGAGGTAGTGTGTGGTGTGGTCTACTTTTCATTCCTCCCTACCGCGAGAATGTTTAGTTTGGGCCTATTTCAAATTATGTTCTTGAAGGCTGACTTGGTGATTTCATATTTGTAACATCAGTATAAGATAATGTTTGTGATGGCTTGGTGAGGAAGTGGTTGGAAAGAAGATTCGTTAGATATAGTGCAAAGGTTTGGCGAAATTGTGAAGTTGGGTTGTGAGCATGGCGTGCATGTTGTTGTCTAGACATCGAAGGTGATGAGCCAAAGGTTTCTTTCAATAGTTGTACTTTAGTGGTGGATTTCCTTTTTCTCTCCTTTCTCAAGGCAGTGAGCTCACCCACAATGAGCATTCTGGCAGTGAGCCACCCTTTGTAAAAATCACATTAACCGATGTTTTTATTTATGAAAATTAGCTTCTCTGTAGTTTTTCCCATATTGGGCTTTCCACATAAAAATCTCATGTTCATGGTGTATGATTTTGGTGTGTGCTCTTTCATGTTTACATTTGATTTGGTTGAGTGAACAAAGTATTAATCAACTAATCTCGGATCTGTGAAAATTGATATAAATTAAATTAACAACTGATTCACCCCCCCTCCCCAGCTGTTCGGGATATTTTACAATTGCTATCAAACATATGGTTCCCAGATAGCGAGTCTAACCGCTTCGGGAGATATGGCGCATAAATTGAGACTAACCGCTTCGGGAGATCTGATGGCGCATAAATTGACTATGGCTTTTGGAAAGTGATGATGAGGGGTTATCTACTTTCTTTAAGTTACAAGACTTGGAAAGCTGTGGAGAACAAATATACAGTGTCAGCAAATGGACCTACTACTTCGGATGAGATTGATGCTTATGAAGAAAACAAAAGAGCAAGGTATGCTATTTTTAGTGCATTGTCTAAAACTAAATTGGCAAAGGTAGTTGAATTAGAAACTGCTTGTGAAGTTTGGGAAAAATTCAAAAAAAATTATGAAGGAAATGATAACAGTTAAACTAGCTAAGATGCACATTGCTAAAGGTAGATATGAGAACTTAAACATGGAAGGAGTATATAGCAAGCCATTTTTAGAAAATTGATGATGTTGTGAATGAGATCAAAAATCTTGGCAACACCCTAGATGATAAGGATGTGATAGAAAAGATTTTGAGAACTTTATCGGAAAGCTACAATAATAAAGTCTCAACAATTGAAGAAACTAATGATCCAACAAATTTTACCAGAGAACAATTGTTTGGCACTTTGAGTGCTTTTGAATGAGAAAGCTTGGAAAAGACAAACCTAGATTTGAGACTGTTTTCAAAGCGATAGTGGTTGACGAAGATCTAGAAGACAAAAACACATATGAAGCAAAAATAAATTTTGTAAGGAGTCTAAAGAAAGGAACCAATAAGGATAAAGGTATCTTACCTCTTAAATGTTTAAGGTGTGGAAAGGTTGGTCATATTGCTACTAAATGTCTAGATAAAGGAACAAGAACAAAACTAAATTCAATAAGAAGGCATATTATGTGGATGAAAATGATAGTATCCTAAATGATGAATCATAAGGTGACTGTTTGTTTTATGTTGAAGAAATTGAGCCCGAACCTAAAGTTAATAATGTGACATCTCTGAAAAATAATACTGAAATTGTTGATGCATTACATGATGAAAAGATTAAAAATGAATGGTTGATTGATAGTGGCTGCTCTAATCATGATTGACATGACAAAAGTAAATTTGTGGAATTTGAAAAATATGGTGGTGGATCTGTTAGATTTGGAGATGATCATATTGCACAAGTTGTTAGAATATGTTATATTGCTTTTGATGGGATACATAATACTGACAATGCTATGTAAAATGATTGCATCATAACCTCTTAAGTGTTGGTCAGATGGATATAATGTTTGCCTTTTTAGATGATGGTTGTGTGATGTGGAAGGGATTTAAAATGTTATTGCTGTAGGTAAAACAATTGGAAGAAATATGTATTTGCTGGATGTTGGTACAAGGCATTACCTGTTATCACAAACCAATGAAAGTTGGCTGTGGTATCGAAGGATGTGACACACCTATGATAATTTGATGAAGATTAGTTCAGTAAGGGCAGTAAGAGATCTACCAAGTTTAATCAACTTGGGTAACCGTGTTTGTAGAGAATATCAAGAGGGAGAACAGGCAGAGAGAACTCTCAGAAGAAAAGAACTATCGACTACTGGACCATTGAATTTGGTATACAAATACTTATGCAGTCCAACTAGAATAAATGGTCTATATGGTGAAAGGCATTTTATGCTTTCAATTAATGATCATTGTAGAATGACTTGGGTTACATTCAAGTTAGTCAAAGTTATAGAGTTGGAAATGAAGCTGATAGAAAAATTAAATACTTGAGAACTAATAGAGGAGGAGAATTTGTTAGTAATGAATTTAACATCTTTTGTGAGATGCATGAGATTAGAAGACTGCTATTGGCTCCCAAGACACTGCAACATAATGATGTTATTATGAAATTGGACTAGACTATACAAAGAATGAATCTAATGTGTCCTTAAAAATTTAGACTATTGAAGATGAGAATAAGGGAGTCATTCTTTCTTAAATTGAACCAAAGACAAATGAAGAAGCTTGTTGTGATCAGAGCTGGTTGAAGGCAATGGAAAAGGAGTTGGAACAGATTGAGAAAAATCTGATTTGGGAACTTGTTCCCAGACCAAAAGACAGAAGTTATTGAAACCAAGTGGGTGTTCCAGAATAAAATGGACAAGGATGGACATGTTGTGAGAAACAAGGCAAGATTAATTTGCAAAGGCTATAGTCAAATTGACAACATTAATTTTGAAGAAATTTTTGTTGCCCGAATGGAAGTTATCAGAATATTTTGGCATTTGCAGCAATCAAGGATTTTAAAGTCTATCAGATGGATGTGAAGTCAGTATTGTTGAATGAAAAACTAAAAGAAAAGGTTTACATTGAACAATCAAAATGATTTCAGTTATCAAATGATCCGAACATTGTTTCCAGACTAAAGAAGGCTTTGTATGGGTTGAAGCAAGCTCCTAGAGCTTGGTATGGATGTAAGGAAAATCAGGTGCGGAAACAACTTCCTACACTAATCTCTAAAGGAAAGTATTGTGCAAATTCTTTTAAATCCTTACAATTTCAGATTCATTAACTACTTTAATGAATGATATTGCAGCCATATACCATGCATACAGAAAAATAGAGAATGACAATGATTTACCCTGGGGAAAACCTTTCGGTAAAAAACCCCAGCACTCTAAAACCTGCACAATGTATTATCTTCAACACAACGGTTACAACACACTTGCAATGCAAGTTCTTTCAGGAGACAATCAACACACACAGACTAATCCAATAGCACCCAATCATACCAACAATACACTCTTTTCTATATCTGTCTGCAACCCTAAAAAATGCTTATATCACGCGCTTTCCTTTTTAGGGCAACTTCCAAAGATAGCCGCATTAGGGTTTTACCATTCTCCGAGAAAATAGGAACCCTAAATTTTTTTTCAAGGTGATGCCCCGAACCCCACGATTGTGGAAGAGTGTATAGTACTCAACTTTACCAGTTGCCACATGTCATTGCATGTCTTCACCCATCATAGAATCTTCTAGAAATAGCTCTTATATGTCATAGGAATCCATCATAACCATTTCAGCCATGATCTCCTTACACACAATTCAAGATGTTGACACATCAAGTGGAGTGACACATCAACATGCCAACTAGACATGTACACTCACACTTAATTACATTATTTGCAAGAAATACATTTTACAAAACAAATAATAAGAATAGGAATTATCCAAGGTTGAGACACCTTATTCCTAACAATGGAAGATTGTATAAGCATTTGATAGATGAAATTTTTTAGAAAGGATCTACTGATAGAAAACTTTATTTCAAATTTGAATAAAAAAACTATGAGTAGTTATGGTTGTTATGGATGACTTAATATTTGGAGGAAATGATGGCATGTGCAAGGATTTTTCAGATCATATGCAAGATGAATTTGAGATGTCCATGATTGGTGAGTTAAATTTCTTTCTTGGATTGCAAGTGAATCAAAACAGTGAAGGCATTTTATTTCTCAGTCAAAGTCTATCATAAAACTATTGAAGAAGTTTGGGTTTGAAAATTACAAACTGGTGTGTACTCCTATGACTACTAGGTGTAGGCTGACAAAATGAGGCAAATCCTCAAAAGTAAATGTAATGATTAAAGAACTACTAAATTTGACTGCTACCAGACTAGATATCATGTATGTTGTTTGTCTGACAATTAGATCTCAACATAAATCAAGTGTCGTATGTCATTGCAGTAATAATGATCCTTAGATATTTGAAATGAGCATAGGAATTTGGATTGTGTTATCCCAGAGGATCAAACTTAACTCCAAAAAATTACATTGATGCAGATGGGGTCGGTAGTTTTTACGATGGGAAGAGTACTAGCAGTGGAGCATTTTTTCTTGGTTCACGGTTGGTTGCTTCGAAAAGTAAGAAGCAAGATTTAGTATCTATGTCATATGAAAAAGTAGAGTATATTGTTGCTGCATCATGTTGCTCAAAGCTACTTTGGATGAAAAAAATCTTGAAGGATATTGGTATAGTGTTTGATGAACCAATCTCAATCATTTGTGATAACACTTGCATAATAATTCTAGTACAAAACTCCACTTGGAGACATGTTATCATCTTGTATCTCTTCTTGAAGGAAAAGGTGTTAAATTATGAAGTAGAACTTGTGTATGGACCCACAACAAAACATATTGCATATATCTATAAAAAATATTTGTGCAAAGATAATATTGAGTATCTCCGAGAGAGGTTGGGGGTATTACCCTTCTTAGTTCAACCTAAGTATCTTTGGCACTGCATTAGTCTAGAGTGCTTACTGCACATTCTCGGTCTAGACGAATGTATGGGGCTTCCCCTCAGGGGGAGTGATGTGTGTTTCCCACATTTTTCCTTGATGTCAAAGGGGGAAATATGATGAATGAAATTTCTATGTGATGATATTATGTTTGTTGTTGATGGTTGTTGCCATCAATAACAACGGAGAAGATTGTTGACAGGGGGATTTTGTTGATATTGCAGTCCTGATGTTGTAGTGTTGATGATGATGTTTCTATGTTACCGAGTTGGTGATGTTGTTGTTGTGTTGCAAATGTTTTTGTTGATATTGCAGTGCCAATGTTGCATAGCGGTTGTTGTGTCACTATGGTTGTCATTGATGGAAACATACTACTTTGGTGGTTGGTATTGTGCTTGATATTCCTGTTATGTTGATGTGATTTAGAGGTTTAGTTGGTCCAGAAGATGGTACTCCATAATAGATGGTGTATTATGTGATGTTCATGTTTAGTAGGGGTATGGAATTATCTGTTGTTCCAAATATGATTTTTGGCAATATGGGTTCGTTCTTTTTCCATTTTGGGTCATGTTGATGTGGTCTAGAGGCATAATTACTAACAAGTTTTTGATTATTAAAAGAAACAAAAAATGGTGTTGTCCCTTACAAAACCCAATCCCAAAGGCTTAAAAATAAAAGATAATTACAACAAGGTTAAGCGAAGACCATTGACAATAGACTAGCAACACAACTAGTACACAACTCACCCAAAATGTTGGGAGAAGAGTGAGAGACTACAAATTGATTCTTCCTTTGTTGGAAAATAATATTCCAAATGATACTATCAGCATGATCTCCAACACAAGATGGTGGGACCTTTGGAGAGAGAGAATCAACATCATCAACAGGACCAGAGTGCTGACAATGTTGAACCTCAACAACTATAGGATGGAACATATCAAAAGCAGTAGCAGTTGGAAAAGAGTTAACGCTAATAGAGGGGACTAAATAACCCACAAGAGGTGGAGAAAAATCTACTAGGATGAAGGAGGTCGAAACAAAAGGAACATCATCCATGGGGGAGACATCATCAGCTTGCAGAGTGTCATGATCAGAGAAGGAGTTGGCAGCTAGGAAAATCAAATGATCATCATTTTCATCCTTCCACCATGTGGCAACACCCTTATGACACAAAATATAACAATTTGTGGCCGGTCGAATGTCTAGTAGAGAAGGACCACCTACATCTGAAGGGGAGACCCTCAAAATCCAACTATTGGGTCCATGGCCTGTCTCCGACCACGAGAACCACATCCTCCAAAAAAGATGTGGAGATGTCAAGGTCAACCATTATGCGAGAAAAAGTAGATCATCTCACTTCATTAGTAGCCTCATCCACCTTTAAAAAACAACCAATAGAGTTGCCTTTGGCCTCAAGGCAATAATTATCTCAAAAATGAAGGGGAAGATTTGGGACACAAACCCACACTGGATGCATGCTAAGTGGTTCAGTAAGAGGGTTAAAGGAGACTATCCAAGGTTTGGTTGAGAGAGAGAGAGAGAGTGATTCCCCCACATCCACAATTTTCTTAGTGTCAAATCATGTTTATCCTCAAAAGTAAAAAGAAGAATAAAAAACCTTTTTCACAAGGAAAGAGCTCGATGTTACCAGAGAAAAACAATCTTCAAGACTCCATGACCTAGCGGTGCAGATTCGGAAGGGAGGCCAGAAACCAACAAATCTACAAACCAATCCATGTTGTTGGTTGAAATCCACATTTTACACCACTTTTGGACCACAAACCTCCATAGGGGAGGTCTTGACACATGAAATGGGATGAGCTTTCACCTTCAAAGGAGAAAATATAGCAACCTGAGCATAAATCTTTCTACCAATAGTAGAAATAGGGGGGAACCCCACCAACACCAATAGGAAGAGGACCATCCACAACCAACCGCAGGGATGAAGAGCCAAGGATGGTTCCCTTTGTTGTCTCAACACTCCCCGAACCAAAGCGAAAGATGACTGCAACATAAACGAGGGAGGCAAAGACTTATGTTTTGAGTTCAAATTTTCTAGTGACAATTGCAGATGACACAATTGAGGGAACTCCATACGACATCGTCTGTCTTTCGTTGTTTTAGGATTGGCATAGATAATTTATAATTTCTAATGTGTTATAACTTATTAAGCTCTATTTATTATGACATTTGGGTAATGTGTTATTTGGTCGAGGCAGTGTGTGTGTGTGGTGTGGTCCACTTTTCATTCCTCCCTACCATAGGAATGTTTAGTATTTCAAATTATGTTCTTGATGGTTGACTTGGTGATTTCATATTTGTACAATCAATATAAGTAAGAGGATGTTTGTGATAGATTGGTGAGGAAGTGGTTGACAATAAGATCTGTCAGATATGGTGTGAATGTTTGGCGAAAGTGTGAATTTGGGTTGTGAGTAGAGCGTATGTGTTGTTGATGTCTACAAACTGGAGGCATCGATCCAAATGTTTCTTTCAATAGTTGTACTTGTTGATCCCCTTTTTAGGCTCCCACCTAAAAGAAGGGTAGTTGGGAAGCTTCACAGGGGTGGGAAAAATTGCGCCTTGTGAAACAACCTCTGGTGTTTTATAGAAGCTGACTCTTCTCTTTATGGGTTTGGGAAAGGGGAAAGAAAATTTAAAAAATCTAAGGCAATGTACCAAATATTTTGAAACCCTTTGAGTTTCCTCTAGGAAAATTAAGAACATAAGACCTAAGAAATGAGCACAAAATGCCACATACTATTCATTGTTGGGAAGAGAGCATGATGGAAAGATCCTAGACACAGATCAAAATATTCATATCTTCCTGGGAGAAGCACCAGTTAAGTATCGCAGGGATTGCTCTTATTATCCCACTAAAACAACTATTCTCAAAGAATTTTGTTCACAAAATGGCATGGTATAACCCTAAACTACAAGCAATGAACACTAACTCATTTAACACCAAAATATGATGAAAGTTTCCGACGAAAGTCCAAAAATTGAAAATATCATTGGGTACCTATGAAATTTTTATTTTTATTTTTTAAATTTCTGCCCAACGTTTGTCAAAATTGTGACGCTGAACAACTTTCGTCTCTATTTCGGCAAAGTCAACCACCCCTATTTTAGTCTTTATGATTTTCATCTCTATTTCAACATACACTTAAAGTCAACGGGTATATGGTTGGCGTAACCTTAATTTTTGGGCTGACGGGTATATGCTTATTTGAATGAGTGCAATCTTTCAAAACTATTATAAAACCCTACAATTCAAGGGTTTGGAGATATATTTACTGATTGTATTTTGTTGAATTTAGTTTGATTTTGCAACAAAGTTCTACTACATGGAGGTCCTTGGTTTGAGAATAGTTTTTCAAGAGTTGAAGAAGGGTATGTGGATGACCCCTAGGTGTGACGTTGAACCTTGCAACTGTTATTGAGAGTCTCTATGGGACGTTTTATGTGAGAGAAGTAGAAGTTGATCCAAGAAGAATCCTTATACATTGGTGAAGTCCATGCCGATGGTGAGTCTTTTGATTTATGCATTGTTCTAGGAGTTGGCAAATGGATTTGTTGCAGAACTAAAAATTAGTTTATTGCAGAATGGTTCTTGATTCTTGGAGTTTGATTGGAGGAAGGTTGGAGATTATTTTGTTGATGATTTATTTGTCCTTTAAGCATTGTGATTAGTTATTGACAATGAAGGAAATCCCTGTTTCTTTGGTGAGTTGTCAAAGTGCAAAAAATTCATTTTAAGGTGCATTGGTAAGCCTTTGGGTCAAGTGGAGTTATTCTCATCATTGATTGTGATTGATAAGTTTAAGAGAGTAAAAAATCTTGTTAGATGCCTCACCTATCTATTTGAAGGTCTTATTGGAGTGTGATTTTGATATTTTTTGAAGATCTAAATATTCAAGCTTGGTAAAGAAAAATCATGTTAGATAATGTTAGTGCATAAAAAAATGAAGAGACACCTGCTAGATTGTGGGCTAGATTGAAAATAAAGGGTGATGGGAAATGCTATTTTCCTTGCAATGATTGCAAGGGATTAAAGAGGAGAGGACTTTTAATTTCAATGACTGATAAACATTTTAGGGAGCATGGTCACGTTGAAGGGGGGCATGATTATCGTACATTGGTAAGTTGATCATTATATGTCTTTATATTGATTGAATTTGTAAATGTTTATATCGTTTTAACATTATTTTTACAATGATCATATTTTCCCATTAGTATACAAAGGAAACAGTTTCTAAGCCGTTAGTAACATCATCACCGAAAGATAGTTTATAGTGCAACCCGACACATCAGTTTACAAAGATAACCAAAAATGCAAAGTGCACTATCACAGATAGAATGGTTATAGTGTAAATCGACAGACAAGTTCACAGAGGAACCCGACAGTCAGTCGACAGAGAAAACCGAGAAGCAGAATGTCTACAGAGACATCACCGAGGAAAGACTAAAGAGAAACCCGAGCACCAGTCTACCAAGAGACAACTTTATTCTGAGAAATGTGGATCTGAGTTACACGTCAGATAAAATACTTAAGTTTTATATTTAGCTTTAAAGCATATATTTAAAACCATTTCTTGAGGGACAGGTAAAGCATATGTAATTGTTTTAATTATTCTAACTGATTGTAAACATGCAAACTAGGAGATCAAGGTCAAGTTGTAAACCTTTGATCATTGAGTTAACATTGTAAAGCGTGAAACATATTTAGGTCAACTCATTGTATAAATAGATGTGTAATCATTCAGAACAAGTGGATCTTTTGATGATTGCAGCCGAGGAGCACATCTATGGATCAGATACAAAGTTTTATGCAGAAGGACATCAAAAGATGAAATTAGTTATAAAGAACAAGATCCAAGGCTACCAAGAAGAACATAGGTATTAATCAGTCACTATAGGTGATACATCATATTGTAAATTGTAAAGGATCTGTACTTAGCAATTCAGGATTGCATTTAATCAGGTCAATAATTATTTTTGACTACATTCTAACAAGTGTAGCAAATAGAAGAAATCCTTTAAGAAGGTGGACTTAACAATCCTTTTGTAAATCTCTTAACTGAGTGCACACTAAACAGTGTTGCTAAAGATCTTAACAGAGTAGACCTTAACTAGTCTAAACATGTTACTCCTAACAGGGTAAGATCATCAGAAGTGATCAAACTTGTAAGCCTTAACCGACCCCTTCCATTCTGCAGATAGTGAATTTTTGTGGGTTTCATCCCCACTGTAGTTTTTACCTTCTAACAAGGGTTTTCTGTGTTGCCAAATCTTGTGTCATGTGTTATTACATTTCATGAATGTTTCTATGAATGTTTACATGCAAATTAAGTTTATGATTTGATATTACATACATAAAGATATAATAACACATATGGTCAGTAATGCAACGAATTGATTACTAAAGGATTAAGGTTAATTGACAAAAAGTTTTAAGGGTACTGATTCGCCCCTCTCCTCTCAGTACACACCATTCCATTATTCCAACAATTGGTATCAGAGCTAGATCTCTTATTTGAAAATTTTTAAATCACTTGAGAGAAAAGATCATACAATGGAAAGGTATAAGCTAGACAAGAGTATTGAGAATCAGAAGTTAGAGATACAAATCTTCTATGAGCAATACAAAGTAGAAAGAACCAAGATGAGAGAGCTACTAGATGAAAGAAAAGTTATGGCATCTCGCTGTAATGAAACATATTATCATGAAGAAGAGATACATGATTTGTTTGAGTCATCAGGATCTAAATCTAGCAATACATCAGACACATCTGAAGGAAGCATTACAAGTCTGAATGAAATCAATTAACATCTGACAGAGCAAGTAAATATACTGCAAATCGGTCAAGAGACACAGATGGTAAGGATGATTGATGTTATGAATAATTCTAGACAAGCTGAACAAGAAAGAACATTAGCTATTGAGGACAGGAGGAAAATCACTGAAAAGCTACAAGAAAGAGAGACAGAGATACAAATACTCACTGGACATCATCATGAGATCACCAATCAAATAGTTCTTATGAGTCAGGAGGCAAACCAACTGAACATAGAACTCAATGGGACGTTGGAAGCTATTGGTGAGCTAAGAGAAGACAATGAAAGACTGAAGTGTGAAGTGATAATTTAGCAACAACACAATGATATGATCAAGAAAGTCGAAGAGAGTACCAAAAGAATGGATGATATTCTAGATGGACAAAGAAGAGTCAAAAACAATACTGGACTAGGGTATACCGAGAATGGAGGATCATCAAATCAATCTGATCACAAAGATGTCTATAGAAATCCAAGACCAAGGAGGCAAACATGTAATCACTGTAGAAAACTAGGCCACACATCAAATGTTTTCAGGAGCAAAGCTAAAGGTATTCCTAAATCCACATCTACATTCATAGGAAATTGTTATAACTGTAACAAGAAAGGACATAAATCATATGAATGTAAATCCAAGGTGAAACAACCAAAGAAGGAATCCTACACGGAAAAATATTGTTCCACTTGAAAAATACATGGGCACACATCTCTTGAATGTAGGAAAGAGAAAAAGCAAGCATGGAAGCCAAAAGAACAAGGAAATGCTTATCAACTGAAAAGAGTCGGTATCTCATATGTTTGGGATTACAAAACATGGGAAAATTGCACAACATGTGGTAGATATGGACACAACTGCAAACTACATGAGAAAATAGATGAGAAGGTCTAGAAGCTGGACAAGCCTCAGAATGGTATGCTTACACTGTCATAGGGTCGGTCATCTAAGCAAGGACTGTAGAGACTGAGTGACAGAGACAAGCACTTTTGCCAATGGAAATACCACTGAAGACATCAGGAAGATGAGAAACAAAATGTGGAGGAAAGCTACAAACACAGATGATGCTGGACCAAGCAATACAATTGGTGACACCTTATCTAATGGATCTAGTAATATCACCACCCCCACCTAACACTAGTACATTTGAAACCTCTTTACGATGGCTATGCATCACAATTACAACACTATTCCATCGGGAAAGTGACACAGATCGACGTTGCAGTTTTGGTGTCAGAATCACCGACGGTAGCTATGTCTGTCATTATTGCGATGATCATGACCGTTATGCACCGGCTATGAGGGTTAGTATGTCATTGTTACACATGTTATGAGTGCTGCCATTATAGGGTATGCGACGGACATGCTATACATGCGACGTCTAGCTGTCAGATTATTCCGACATCTGGATGTCACGTGTAGTGTTTTGGCGTTGGTCATCCTCTAAACACCGTCACAATTGTGATGGTATGCTATGTTTTAAAAAAAAAAAATTTGTCATGTGCATGGAGTGAGACCTTAAAATATTGAGATTCTCTTTGTTTCGAGAACAATTTAACATTCTCTACTTAACAAGACCAACCACGTGCAGGTGGAAGCTCATCTGGCCCCTCCTAGGAGCCTCTTATTGTGTGATGAAAATGTGTCACACTTCTATGAATCATTACATCCAAGGTTGCTCAAGAATGAGGCCCCAAATATCGACTCATAGCTCTCTAGTCATGGAGTCCAAAGGTGTGTAATGGAGGCCCTCAGATTGACCTAGTTAGTGCCTATGCAAGTACACCACGAAATGAGAGATTTAATGCATGAAAATGAGATCTACTCTATATGATAAAAATGCATAAAAATAAATTAATCTAAATGATAACAATGCATGATTAATCTATGAAAGGAAATATGCAAATCTAATCTATGAAAATAAACATGAATCTAATCTACATGAATAGCAATGGATGCAAGAAGAAGAAGACAAGAAGAGAGAAGTTGCAATATCCAAGCTCAAGTGCTCAAATCCTCCTCCAAAATTTCTCTCCAAACCTGTAGCATAACAATACTATAATTGTGGTTGATCTCTAAATGAGAATGAGAGATTTCCTTATATAGGAAAGTGAACGGTTGAGATTAAGAGGCAAAAAGAATTGATCAATGGTTGAGATTAAGAGGCAAAAACCCACCACTTAGGAAGATGTGACGAAAAAGAGATTTTTATTTAATTTATTTCCTTTTTCAACAAATAAAGTGCTTTAAGTGGGGATTTTTATTTATTTAATTAAAAGAGGGGTTTTCTTTATAATTAAATAAATTGGAAGAACTTTATTTAATTAAATGGGGGGAATTGAATTTAATTAAATAAGAGGAATTTTATTTAATTAAAAGGGAGAAATTTAATTTAATTAAATAAGATAAATTTTATTCAATTAAAAGGGAGATTAAATCTTTTAATTAAATAAGATAAATTTTATTTAATTAAAAAGAAATTAAATCTTTTAATTAGATAAAAATTATCAAACCTTAGGAAATATTGAAATAATTGAATTAATTACGATTTGATCAAGGAAATTGATTTGAATTGAAAATATTGCAAAGCATTGATTCAAGAAATTTGATAAAATGATAAAATGATAAATGGGGCCCATAGTCTAGGCGACCATTTTAGGGTGCATACATTTGCCCCTCTTTGACTAATGTGTGGTCAATTCGGGAACACATGTAGTCAAAGAATGTAGTTGAAGTGTGAGGTCGACTTGGGATCACAA
>MU227340.1:603134-615423 GCA_018584345.1 Thuja plicata | reverse complement strand
CTCCTAGCTTCGATAGAATGATTAAAAATTCCCTCCGTATTGAGGAAGTCATGGTCAAAAGGGGAGAGATCACCCTTCAAAATGAAAACAAAACCAACAACTCTAACTCCAAGCCTAAATGGTGGAAGCAAAAAAAGAATGTTGTTAAAGATGGAGTAGTTGATGCCTCTAACATTAATCCTAAACCCGAGGTATTTAATATAACCAATGGAATGCAGGCAAGCAAAGATGCTAAGGTAACACCTCCAGTCCCCAAAGAAAACAATGATAACAACAAAGAACAAACATGGACTTCAAAACCCCAAAGATCATTCACTCCTTTGGGGGAGCCTCTTGAGACTGTTCTGAAAACACTGTTGGATAAAAAAGTTCTTACAATTCCCGATTCTAAACCGTGGGAGCCAATGGCCAAACCCAGGTGGTGGGATGATAATTCCTATTGTGTCTTCCACAAAAACAAGGGACACAAGACTAATAATTTCCTCAAGCTTAAGCATGTCATCCAAGACCTCATTGAAGGAGGTAAGATGAAAGTAGACAGACATACTACCAATGAGGATCATACAACATTCAACAAACCCTTTCCTAATTACAATCAAGGAGAGACATCTAAAGGGAAGGGTAATGAGGTAAACTACACCTATCCCAAAAATGACAATGTGATTAATATTCTTGACATTAAAACTAAATCCATCAATGTGGTCACAATTAAAGGTGTCTCATTCCACTCAAATGCTGTAACACGGAGCCAAGTATAGGTTACAATCAAAGGACCCCCAAAATCGACATCAACGTCAACATCTAGGGTTCCTATTGTAACTATTCCTAAACAAGTAGCAAAACACATGGTCACTATCCCCAGAGCAAAATATGACTTGGTAGACCAATTGCAATGAACCTCTGCCAAAATTTCTATTTTTGAATTTCTCAAGATATCCACGGTACATAGGGAAATCCTAGAACAAGCCCTACATGCTGCTAATGTTCCAAAAGATATTGATATAGAAAAGTTTCAAGCGATGGTCAATCACATCTCAGCGCCACACTACCTCTCCTTTTTTGAAGAGGATGATAATTCATTGACACATCCACATAATCAACCCCTCTATATTGAAATCCTTATTCATAAATCTTGTGTTAGACGCGTGTTGATAGATGGAGGCGCAAGATTGAATATCTGTACATTGGATCTAATCAGGAGACTAGGTCTCTCAAAAAAAACAATTGACTCTAGAAATAAGATAACCATCAAAGCTTATGATGAGGAAGAAAGATCCTCTAGAGGTCTTATTGTTCTACCTATCAGAGTCAGACCAATTGAGAGGAACGTCATATGTCAAGTTCTGGATTTACCATTGGCCTACAATATCCTACTAGGGAGACCATGGATTCACAAAATGCAAGTTGTACCATCCACTTACCACCAATGCATAAAATTCCCACATAATGGGGTGGAAGTGACGATTCCTACATATGCTAACTATACTTGCAACAATATCAAAGTAGGTAGCATGATCCCACACAAAAAAGAGGCTATAGATGCAGATGCTCTTGAAAATACCAAGGATATGGTTATGAAGAGTTTTAGCAAAACCTTGAAACTTTAAGAAATAGGTATGGGAGAGTACAAGTTGGACCTAACTCCCTCACTGATAGAATTTCTGGTGTCACTAAGATCCTACGAAAAACCTTCATCGACATTCACACCCGTAGAATCAAAAAATCCAAAAGTACAAAAAGCAACCAGCATGATAAAGGCATCCACATCTTCTTCAGATAACACAGAAGAACAGACAGTCTTGGACTGGCTTTAAAAAGGAGAAACAGTGGAATCTGAGGTCAAACATGTGAAGATATCCCCAGAATAGTATGGAAAGGGGTATGATTTCCTCAGACAAATGGGATACAAAGGAAAGGGGCCTCTAAATGACACCAGAAAAGGGCTCATTGATCCTATTCCCATGGAGTTACGAAACACCAGAGATAAAATAGGACTTGGTTTTAATACTCAATCCGACAAACCTACTTCAAAAGACAACCCAACCTCTGATAAAGGGAATGATGAAACATATGAGATAGTACTAGAACTATGGCCTTATGAAAGATTATTACATGTTGGTATAGAGAATCCTGCATATCAAGGAGAATGCTATGTACCTAGCTTTGAGGTACCACAAGATCTTCACACCCCTTTGCTAGCACAACCTCCCATTCAAGAGGTAGGAGACACCATAGCAACAATCACTCAAGAGATACCCTGGCCACATAATCTACATCCTAACTGGGGGAAATTGGTCCGAATTTCACATGTCCTTGATCTAGCCCACTTTTATCTACAAGTAGCTAACTGAGTACATCAAATAACCATTGCTGTATACTTCAAAAAATCTAATGATGATGTAATAGACTCTCATGACTATGAATGGGATAGGTTATCTATCACCTCTAAAGATATTGGAATAGATACAATTCACATGTTTGCGACTCCTTCAGCTCCTAGTAAATGATCTGACACTCCTCTCAACAATACTGATCCTCCTGAAGCAGAAGAAGAGTTTCTTCCCCCGATCATTGATGGAGACACTGGTGAATACATAAGTCTAGAAGAATTTAATAGGCCACAAGAAAGAAACCTCCATTTACAGAGAGATGATGATGAGATTTCTACTGACGAGTCACTAGAGTTTGATCCACATATAACTAACAATGACCCTTTTCAGGATGATCTCACTCTTATTGATCTAAATATCGAACAAATTAACTTAATAGACCGTGTCACGTCAGTTAATGGTCTTGATTCTAACACGATGTTTTCCTTCCCAGAATCTGACTCCCTAACATTGGTACTTCCTGACCTAATTGATTGGACTGAAACAAATCCTATTCCTATTCTTGACTTTCCCAATGACCACTCCCTAGCTTTTTATCTCAATGCTTGTGAACCTTACCCTTCTTCCACCAATGCAAGGAGCAAGAACATGTCATAGGAGGATATCAGGTTTCTTAGTCAAAAATTGAAAAAGAAAAAGAAAAATATGAATGATGGTGAAAACCACTATGTGGCAATATCAGATCCCAAAATAGTAAAGAAAAAAGATGTATCCAATGGTGAAAACCTTTTCAAGGCGCCAAAGGATGAGATTCTTGATATCCTCCTAGAACACTTTCAGGAAAGATCTTCAGTATTGATTGAACCAACACAACCAGTAAACTTGGGCACTATTAAAAATCCTCAAATAGTTCATCTGGCACAATATTTATCAGAAGAAGAGAAGGTACAGTTCACAGAGTTCCTAAAAGAGAAGAAGATTAACTTTGTGTGGTCTTATACTGATATGCCAGGGCTAGATCCTAATCTCATCATGCACCACTTGTCTATAGCTCCTGGGATCAAGCCCATAAAACAAAAACTTAGGAAAATGCACCCACATGTTGCATTATTGGTAAAAGCAGAGCTAGAAAAGTTGTTGTAAGCTGGATTTATTCGAGTCATTGCCTATGTAGGGTGGATCTCCAATGTGGTCCCCATTTCTAAATTTGATAAATCTATCAGGATTTGTACAGACTTCATAGACCTAAACAAAGCATGTCCAAAAGATGACTTCCCTCTACCAAACATTGACATGATCATAGATCTTACAATAGGATTTCAGATGTATTAATTAATGGATGGATTCTCAGGCTATAATAAAATCAAGATCACCCCTGAGGATCAAGAGAAAACTGCATTCACATGCGCATGGGGCACCTTTTGCTGGAATGTCATGCCTTTCGGGTTAAAGAATTTCAGTGCAACATATCAAAGAGCCATGACAACAATATTCCATGACTTGATGCACAAGAACATGGAGGACTATGTAGATGACACATTGGCTAAATCCAAGGAGAGAGGTACTCACATTTCTGACCTAAGAAATATATTGGATTGAATGTAAAAATTCCAACTCATGCTCAACCTGAAGAAATGTGCCTTTGGGGTACAATCAGGGAAGCTCCTAGGATTCATAGTATCCGTGAAGGGGATCGAGGTAGATCCTACAAAGGTAAAGGCTATTCTAGAGATGGCCTCTTCACGTAACATCAGTCAAATGAGGACAGTACAAGGGAGACTCCAGTCTATCAGGAGATTCATGTCCCAACTTGCAGATAGGGCACAACCCTTACTAAGCTACTACATAAAGGGGTTACCTTCAAATGGGATGAACACTGTGAAGCAAACATCAGAGAAATGAAGGGGTACCTGGCTGCTCCACCTATTCTTATGGCGTCTATTCATAGAAAACCCTTACTCCTATACATTTCAGCTACGACAACATCCCTAGGAGTATTACTGGCACACAAACATGAAACAAAGAAAGAATGAGCTATATACTACATTAGTAAAACACTAGTCACTTATGAGATCAATTATAGCATTATTAAAAAAGCATGCTTAGGAGTCGTCTTCGCATCACAAAAATTGAGACACTACATGCTCTCTCATACAGTGAAGCTCATTGATAAGATAGATCCTCTAAAGTATCTTTTGAGTAGAAAAACATTAACAGGACGTTTGGAAAAATGGGTCCTAATTCTAAGTGAGTTTGACATTGAATATGTAGAACGAAGAGCTATCAAAGGACATGTACTTGGAGATCAATTGGCTGATTCACCACTCTAGGATGATGAACCTTTACTAATTGAATTCCTTGATGAAACAGTCATGCATCTCATTGAATATCCCTAGAAGATGTACTTTGGCGGTTCTTTCACTCAACGAGGATCTAGAGTAGGGGTCCTCTTCATAAATCCATAAGGATACAAGATTTCCAAATCTTACAAATTGATGTTTCCATGCACCAACAATATCTTAGAATATGAAGCATTGGTCAACGGCCTCAAGCTAGCTATGGAATGGAAGATCATAGAGTTACACGTGTATGGTGACTCCCAACTAATTATCAATCAAGTCAATGGGCAGTATCAAATGAAAGATGAAAAGTTGATGCCCTACAAGCAACTAGTTGATGATCTGAAAAAGTACTTTGTCTTCGTCACCTTCCAACAGATACCAAGATCAGAGAACAAAGCCACAGATGCTATGGCTACCTTGGCATCCATACTACAAATGGAGGAGCATCAATTCCGCTATGACTTCTTGGTGGAAGAAATATCCTATCTTGCCTTTGATACCCCTGAATACTAGGTAATATGTACCTTGAATACCCCAGATCAATCTCGGTATGCCAGTATCATTGCTTACCTTTCCAACCAAACCATTCCTACTAATCTATCTAGAAATGAGAAAAGATCCCTGATTAGGACAACATCACGTTACGTCCTCATAACTAACAACCTATATCGATGCGGTCTCTACGGTACACTTCTTCGGTGTTTAGAACTCAAAGAGTCTGATCTAGCATTAAAAGATGTCCATGAAGGTGTATGTGGATCACACTCAAATGACTTTTCATTAGCCAAAAAACTGCTCAGAGTAGGCTATTATTGGCCTACCATGGAGAGAAATGCTTTTCAATTTTCAAAATCATGTCTTAAATGCCAGACACATGGAAAACTTATCCATGCTCCTGCTAGAGAACTTATACCTTTCATAACACATTGGCCATTTTAGAAATGGGCCTTTGACTTGGTTGGACAAATATATCCCAACTCTTCAAATGGACATAAGTTTATCATTATGACCACTGAGTATTTCACGAAGTGTGTCGAAGCCATTGCCGCTAATCAAAGCCACTGGCAAACAGGTGGTTATGTTCATTCTGAACTACATTATTTGTAGATATGGGATACCCTCTTCAATTGTAACAGACAATGGGGGCCAATTTAAACATCAAGACATTGATGACCTTTGTGAACAGTTCCATATTACTCAACATTGCTCCTCAATCTATTATCCTCAAAGTAATGGACAGGCTGAGGCATCCAACAAAAATATTCTCAAGATTCTACACAGAACTGTGAGTAAGTCTGGCAGAGACTTGCATCTACAACTAAATCTGACACTATGGGCCTACAGAACAAGCATAAGAACACCAACTAGAGCCACACCATTTTCTCTAGTCTATGGCACTGAAGCAGTGCTACCCATTGAGGTTGAAATCCCATCTTTAAAGATATCTTTACAAGGACTAGTTACTGATGAGTAGTACCGCATAGATAGGGTGAATTCTTTAGACCTACTAGATGAGCATAGACAACAAGCATTTGATCATCTCAAAGTGTATCAAGCATGTATCTCCAAAGGCTACAACAAAAAGGTCAAACCACACAAATTTGAAGTAGGAGATCTCGTCCTCAAGGAGAATCCTAAGAACTAGCCTAATAGGGAGCAGAAAGGAAAGTTTGAACCTAACTGGCTAGGACCTTATGTTATCACTGCTACTTTTGGGACTGGAGCTTATCAGTTAGCTACACCTAAGGGAGACGTTCTTCCAGATCCTATCAACACTCTACATTTGAAGCGGTTCTATGCTTAATGTTCGGCTAGCAGAGCTTGTACAACAAATAGTTCTTGCAAAATACCAAAAACATTCAGAAAATTGATCCTGAAGAAATCCAAAAATAGTGGAAAAGATCCTACAAAAAGGGTATCCTTGGTAAAAAACTGGTAAAATGGCGCCTTGATACTACAAAAACATTCAAAAAAGAAAAAATAGAAAAAAAATTGAAAAAGAGAAAAGTGCCATGATGAGCACCTGGTAAAACAGGTAACTTGGTAGAAAAAAGAAAAAGAAAGAAAAAGGTCTTGCCAAGTAGTGAAAACCTAGCAATCAGGCGTCACTTGTGTTCTACGCTCCATCTATCAATGCACTCCTGACACAAGGCCTTCATAATTTTTCCTTTATAATTTTTCCTGTGCTCATACGCTGACTTCATCTTCCTAAATGACTATCTTATCCTTGCTTGGGATTTGTCTATCTTTACGTCTTAGGAATAAGTCATTCTGCACTAGGGGCATCTTTACTAGCATAGTCAATTGCGGTTGCTAGGTTTCTCTAGGATGGTTTGCCTCACGAATGCAATGTTTCTTGATACATGCAAAACAATGTCACTTTCCAAAACAAGGGTGTCTTTTCAAAACATCAAACACGACATTTACATTAATAGAGTTCCTATAGGGCTACATTGGATTGCAAACATGAATGAATTATCCTATCAATGCATAGACATGGAACACCATATTTCTTGTATTACAATTTTCTGATTGATGAATCTTTACTATGTTTGACAACTGAATGAAAAAGTACTACTTAAACACACAGTTTCCTATTGGTTTGATTATGATTCTTTCATGTCCTGATGATGTTTTCAACTAAGGGCATCTAAGTAATTATAAATTTTATTTGATTGATTCTCAATTGATAATTTATTATGTCTTCTTAGTTGCTCAATGACGTCTGCGCAAAGACAAAGAGTCACAAGGATAGGGGGCATAATGTTTTCTTGATTTTCTACGTATGGTGATTGTTCCACATGATCCTATAAATTTCACCTAACTTGGATGTTTATGTTAAGGGCTTCCACCATGGGTGGATAGCCGCATATATCTCAATCTTTGTTATGTGTAAACTACGGTGAGGTTGAAACAATTTCCTTGTCTGTTTTCTGATCCAGGTTCTCACTAAGGTATACGAATCATAATGTACCCAAGGATATGAATTTTCAAGTTCATTGCGGGTCTAATATCTTGCCTTAATCAGAATCTGGTATATTAAAAGGAAGGTGACTATTTTTATCCTGGATTCTATGCCTTGATGCCTAAGTCCATTTCTGACATTTCAAAAAAAACATAGTATTCATACTTTCATAATATCAATGGGTATTAGTGATGGTTGTACTATCAGGTGATATCCATTCTGAAAAGTTCCCAATGATGATAAAAAGATATACCTTTGCATACCAGTGACAAATTCCTAAGAGTCTGCATATAGTTGCATTTAGAGCTTGCATGGTGCATTTATAAAAGAAATAACATCATAAGGATTTTTGTGCTCAACAATGATTTCTATCTTCTTCTAACAATCGAGTTAATTACATCATCCATATTACTGATATCAAATATCATTGCATATCCATAACATACATTTTGCATTCATCAAAAAGGAAGAAACAGGAAAATACAAAAATAAAGCATCCATGTATTGCATTTTTACTTTTTATCCTAAAGTGCATCCATACATCTATTTGGCATAACCGAAAAATCAAAAGAAACATACATTTGCATTTTCACATAAGTATCATTTAAAACATATTTATATCAGTAATGACTCATCACATCCAATAATAAAATGATGTTATCATCTAAAAACTAACTCATCAAGAGACCAAGATATCATCACATGTGCAAAGATACATTTTATCACATCTATGAAAGCAAGGGGAACTCATGAAACATGTCAAAGTTAGGAAGCTGAATCAAATATATATATCATCATGACATGGTACAAATCAAAATATGGAATAGTATGCATAAAGAGTATTGGTGTATCAAAGAGCCAAAATGAATCAGATATACATGTATGAATGTCATCTACAAAAATAGATCTCAGAAGGATCCAGATATACAAAAGAGGGGATCTCAGCAGGATCCAGATATACAAATATAATCTCAAAATACACATGTCATAAAGATGGTAAAAAATGTCAAATTTGTCCCGCCCACTCTCCCTGATTAGGAGGAGAAGGAGGTGGTACAAAAGGAGCTTCTGGAGGAGGCATGACCCCCTCTGACTACCGAGTCACTCATGAGAAGGAAGGTGCTCTCTGACCCTCTGGAACTACTGCATGATACAGGGCATAATAGTATGTGGCCCTCTGTCCCTAATGGACCACTGTCTAAGCATGTGCATCTCTCTCCGCTCTGAGCATCTCACCCTGTCTATCCCTCTCTACACAGCCACTCAAGCTATGTATCCCTATCTACCAATAGGGCATCGACAGTAGTAACTTGAGCCTCCAATTCTGTAATCCTCGCTCGAAGCTGCTCCCTCTCGTGCTCACACCTAGACAAAGGATCTCTATCTCTACCTTTATCCTGCTCATATGACCTGTCCTATCCTCTATCCTACGGTCTAACCTGTAACCCCTACTGTCTCTGTCTTTGCTGGTCCCTAGTAAGGAGTGGACCAGGATCTCTCTGAGGAGCCACAAATCTGAACTGGGTACGCTGACGCTCTCTGCTACCATTGCCACTGGCTATACCTGTATCGACTACCTCACCACCACCTCCTCTATCATCTCCATCATGACCATCATTGGGAGGAGGACGCTTGATGTCTCTACCATCCCTACCACCATCATGACCTCCATGTCTGTCGGGAGCCCTGTCTCTCTGCGCACCTCCCCTACCCTTGGCTGGTCGATCATCAGGATCATAGTCTAAAGGCTCCTCTATGTGAGGATGATCTCCTTAGGAATAGTAAACCGAGGGAAGGGGTACTGAAGCCTCTCCATAGCGTAACCATCTGACACACCTGCATCAACTACATCGGGATGAAGATCCCTATCTACTGCCACCATATACTAGATCTCCTAGTGTGCTATCTCATATGTCAACTGTGCACCCCATAATGGTGTCTTGTCTCTAGTCTGGGTGTATACAACAATATCCTCTGTCTTTCCCTGTCGACGACCATACTGCCTCAACACTATGGTAATCACAAACCACTCTATGATATATCTAGTCCTGCCAATAAGATATCAGCTCTGACACAAGTAAGGCACCTGTCGGGCATCTGAGGTCCACACCTCGCAATCTAAATATGGTCGCTAAATGACCTCTGTCATATCATCGAACAAATGACGCCAATACTCAATCTTGCCCAGATGGGGTTGTTGAAGAAGACCGACATACATATAAACATAGGGCTACTCTGGTGCCCTTTGTCTATCTACAATCGACCGTGTCACAGGGATGTGCTCCCAGGCCCAGATCTATAGAATAAGAATGCCTATAGTCATGCTCTGAGTATAGTGGTATACTATCTCATGCAACTCTCTATACATATGGGCTAAGATACAGCTACCCCAAGAAAATCTCCGACGATGGGTCACCATCTTCTCTATCATGTCTACCCAGCCGGTCATAGCACCTATCAGGCATCAGGATGCCACCTACTAAACTGGCTAGATAAGCAGATAAACAATTGTAATGATCGACCATGTAATCCCATGACAGATATCTCCGATCTATGGTGTCATCCTAGAAATATCTCCGCGCAACACCAATCGCCACGGCCATCATCGAATCAAAACATACCTCATGTCTGATCATCGGTACCTGAAGTATCCTCCAGATGTCCTTTAGAGTCACTGTAATCTCTCCAGTCGGTAAGTGAAAGGTCTCCCTAAAATGCGAGATGCGATCCTAAATGCAGGGTGCGACCCTAAGAAAATAGGGTGTGACACACTGATGGATTTCAACTGGAAACAAGACAAAAATAAGAAAAACAGATGTGATCCAGGGTATCTTGGATGCGACATAGGAATCTGAAAAAACCGGATGCGATCCGGGAAAAACGGGATGCGACACGGGATTCACAGGTTGTGATCCGGAATCTCAGATGCAACTCAAAATGAAAAGAGCTATAAAAGCTATGAAACTACATAAAATTGAAATTTGCAAAATTCATAGGGTAGTTGGTCAAGCACTTATCGGTGGTGGGTAGTCAGTTGGGTGCTGATGTCATTGGCTCATCTCAAAATGGTGCTTCCTCATGGGGACTACCATCTTCTCTGCAGAGCTCTCTGAATTACTATGGATAAAAGTGTAAATGAATAGTGAAATGGTAATTTTGGAGGCTTGTATTGGTCTTTTGAGCCTTTTAGGAGTTCCGAAACTCCTCCCAAGTAACTAAAAATACATTACTATCCCCTTTTTAATCAATCAAGAACCAAATCGAAGGTGCCTACCATATTTTCAGCAGCACAGTACCACTTTTGCGACAATTTCAAAAACTACAAATTTGCTTCATTTATTCCAATCATCGGTCAATACTACACATTTTATCATGCATCTTGGTCTAACATCATTTTATCAGTCTCCTCACTCATATTTTCACATAATTAACCTGGTACTCATGTGTTTATTTTTAAACACACCTTTTCTACTTCTTCTACTCCATTCTTTCTTGTCCTAACCGCTTCCTGCAAGTGTTACGTTCTTTCAAACTGAGGGATTTTAGTCTTTTCCTTCGATTTCGTTCCCAAGGGGGCATGATCACACTATCATCAATTAAATTTTTGCTCGAAACAACATTAAAAAATGACTTCGTTATCAAACAAACTAGGGGCATAACAGTTTCCTTGACTAAAGTCAAAACTGTTGGATAGAAAGATTTGGTTCTCATAAGCTAGATATCTTGTGTTTCCTCATTTTTAAAAGATTTTTATTAAGCTCCTGGCAGCTTCATACTAGCTTTTTGGACAACAACCAAGTTTAGAATTGGTACCTTTAAAATCTTTTATTGATTTTTGGACGACAACCAAGTTCAAAATCAATTTTATCAGTTTTGTTCGATCAAGTGCGAGACTGATCTCATCAACATTTCATTTGACAACCAAGAACGGAATTCTCAATCTTTCTGAAGTCAAAATAAAAAACTTGTTTTGAATCAATGCGCTACTCACACATCAATTCAAAGAGGGGCAAATGTAACCACCTGAATTTGGTCTGTTCCAACTATGGACCCTATTTTCCCTAAGTGTGATCATACCCTCAATTATGTCCAAACGACCCTGCTACTGCTTGGCATAATTCTTCAAATCAATTTAATGTCCTAGGTGATTTTTATCACTAAATTATATTAACTATTATAGCCATATGATTTAAATCAATTCAAACCAATTAAATCAAACCAGATTCAAACATGGCTATAGTATTGAATTATAAAGGAATTAAATAAATCCCTAAATCAATTACCCACTTGCAAATAACCCATTCCCCTAGCCTATTTAATTTAATTAAAATGGCTATAGTCCCCTAATTATTAAAAATCAATTAAATTGTTTAAATAATTAAATTCCTAATTTTGAATGAATTAAATAATTTTAATTCATTTAATTAATATTCTCCTAAACCCCAACCTAACCTATCTCAATCACTTCTACCCCGAGTTCCAACCCTTCTCAACCCATTCACCCTTGCTAATCTAATCTTAATCTTAATTCTAACCCTAACCCACCTCCTAATGTTGTCACATTCCATTAAGGAATGATTAACAACTCAACCCACTTGAGAAAGTCCACTTTCTCAAGCATGACTTTCCTAAGGGACCAACTTGCCAAGTTG
>MU227340.1:575299-598248 GCA_018584345.1 Thuja plicata | reverse complement strand
TGGGAGATGTCTAATATGTAACATATCCTTTTAATATAGTTTGTTTATGCAGGGATTGATAAAGCCCTTTAATCTCATCAATTGATAAGTAGAAGATACTTTCCATAATAATTTAAATTGTGATATTGCTATTAGGATTCAATTTTATAGTTTTTGAGTCAAACTCATTAACCACGTTTCATGAGTAGTGGTTCACAATAACACATTTATTGTAGCAACTTGATAGTTTCCTTTATCACCTTCCTTTGGTTTTTTTGTATCATTTTCTTATCCTTGGTCATCATCCTTCTGTCCTTGACCAAATGTTTTTCCCTAGTATCAAATAGTGAACCATCCCCACAAGTTGGTTTAGGATCAGTTTTATTTTCAAGGGGTTGCCCATGCCTGCCCTCGGTTGGATTTCTTGAAGATAATTCTTGTGTAATAGTAACAATGGGTGATGGAATGGGTTGAAGGAGCTGAGTATTTCCAATAGATGCAAATTTTTTGTCATTTCTACCAAATTTGGCATTTTGCAGATCAAATCTTTCTCTAGAAGAAGGATATCCATTTCTTGAATCTTACTTTAAAAGGAGGCCCGTCCCTATTGATAATCTCCCAACTAAAATGACTAATAATGATGATTCTATATGATGAAATTCCATATGTGCAAACCAAATGAAAGATTCAAGTATGTATATATGTATGTATATATTTATGTATGTATGTATGCATGTATGTATGTATGTATGTATGTTTGTGTGTATGTATGTATTTATGTATGTATGTATGTATGTATTTATGTTTGTATGTATGAATGTGTGTATGTGAAATATCTAAATGTATGTATGTATGTATATACGTATGCATGTATGTATGTATGTATGTATGTGTGGGTGTGTATATATAGACACTCACATATACATACATAAATATTCACACACACACACACTTACACACACATATATATACACATATACATACACACATGCATATATATGTATGTACATGTAAATATACATGTAAATATATAGGTATATGTATACATACACACACATATATAAATATACATATACATATATAAACATAAATACACATACATATATACATACACACGCACCCAAGAGTTGTTGTGTCTATGGATATGTCCAAACATGCACCAAGAAGCATAGTAACTCACAAATATAATTTTAACAATTATTTGAGTTCAATAAAATTTAGAAATGTGAGTTACAACCTATTAAACATGAAGAAATATACACTACATGAGGAAGAATTTCAACAATGATTCCAAATTTGAATATTTATACAAATAGCTAACATTGAATACAAGTGAGATACTAATCTCTCCTTCATAATAATTATACAAATCACTGAAATTGAATACAAGTGAGATATTAATGCCCTCTAGAAAGTTAACTTTATAGGCATTAGATAAAAAATTCCTTAAGATCATACATGGACATATCTTCTTCCATTTTAATTTATTACAGGCTCCTAGGTGTTTGAAAGACTTAGGAGTTTTTATTTTTCAAAGCATTTAGATCTTTCACATATTCCTCTAGCTCCACTGTCTCCTAAGCATCATATTCATGGTTTGATATATGTATAAATAGTCACCTCATTGTACATTTGTAACCTAATTACTAGATGAGTGACTACAGTACCCTAGTTTGCATTATTAGATGATCATGTTTAATTTGTGTTCATTTCATGAAAAGATACATGTAAAGGCAAATAAATTTTTGCATCTAAAGATTACATGTATATACTATACATATGCCAAATAACTTGTATATACTATACAAGGAAAGGAACTGAAAGATAAAATCATCTGGGCTCCTGTGAGCATAGCCAACTTTCAGAAGGATATGCAAGAGTACAAGAATATATAAGAGGATGAACATAAATAATAAGAGTACCAGACATTGCCTGAAGTAATGAATTTTTGACCCGGGTATGAATCCAGTGTGCTCCTGTGTGATCCAGAACCTGCAAAGAAAAGAGAGATGGGGGTTAGATCAAGAAGATCTAAGCAATGAATGGCATCCTAATACTGATCCTAATCTACAATTATGCATGTGCATAGTCAATCCATACACTTGTGAAAGAAAAACCATGCTACAAGACATGTGCACTCAGAAGAATGCTGCAGAAAGGAAAGAAGATACCATGTTTTTCCTCATGAAATTATCATAAATGGGGAGTACCACATAGTGAATATCAACAACAAAACAAATAAAGAGATATCAAACACTTCACAGAATGCCTTGAAGGAAATAGCAATGATGCCCTAGCTCTCAAAGCTCATGGGTCATCAAGAATTCCAAATGCAAAGATGTAAATGAATGCCAGTATTAAACAATGAGCTCATAAATAATACTTGATGCCCTAGCTTGCAGCCCGTGAGCAATCAAGAAATTTCCTCATGAAATGATCATAAACAGGGAGTACGACATTGTGAATATCAACAACAAAACAAAAAAAGATAGATCAAACACTTCACACAATGCCTTGAAAGTAATAGCAATGATGCCCTATCTCTCAAAGCTCATGGGTCATCAAGCATTCGATATGCAAAGATGTAAACAATGCCAGTATTAAACAGTGAGCTAATAAACAATGCATAATGCACTAGCTTGCAGCGTGCGAGCCATCAAGACATTTCCTCATGAAATGATCATCAACGTGGAGTACCACATAGTGAATATCAACAACAAAACAAATAAAGAGAGATCAAACACTTCACACAATGCCTTGAAGGTAATAGCAATGATTCCCTAGATCTCAAAGCTCGCGGGTCATCAAGCATTCGAAATGAAAAGATGTAAACAATGCCAGTATTAAACAATGAGCTCATAAACAATTCATGATGCCCTAACTTGCAGCCTGCGAGCCATCAAGAAATTTCCTCATGAAATGACCATAAACGGGGAGTACCACATAGTGAATATCAACAACAAAACAAATAAATAGAGATCAAACACTTCACACAATTCCTTGAAGGTAATAGTAATGATTCCCTAGCTCTCAAAGCTTGTGGGTCATCAAGCATTCAAAATGCAAAGATGTAAACAATGTTAGTATTAAATAGTGAGCTCATAAACAATGCATGATGCCCTAGCTTGTAGCCCGCAATCCATCAAGACATTTCCAGTATTAACAAAGCCAGTATTAACAATGCCAATAATGATAGTATTAACATTCATATTGTCCCATTAAATCAAAAAATGCCATCAAAATGAATTTGAGTTAATGAGAATACAAAGCTCGAATGCCTACCTGATCAATTCGTGGCTACCATATACCAAGATTCCAATCTTCCATAGTTAGGCCCTCTTCACACACGATGGTATGTGATCACGCTAAATTAGAAATGAGCCTTTATTTTTATTTTTCTTTTGTTTATAATCACGCGGGTGTCACAATTTTGATAGTACCATCTCTATTACGACAACATCAGGGGCACTTGGAAAAAAAATACAAAAATCACACATAAATGGTAGTGCCATCGCAAATTAGCGTTGAAATTTGACCCTAAATATTGTAGTGTAAGCATAAAAAGTGAGTATGGAACTACATTATACCAAGTTATATGTTACATTAGTTCCATTATACATTGATAATATGCCAAACTAGCATGATTAAAGATGCACTATGGTATTACGTGTTAAGAATTTGTGAATCCAATCTCATTGGTCAAATGCATACCAAGAATCATCGGTGAACATACAAAATCTAAGTTGTTAATGTAAATTGAGCATCGTTGATAAACATGTAAAAGAGAATTAGTCTTTTCTATATACCAAGATCCATCGATGAACTTGTGAAAGGTCAATTGAGTTGACACTTTCCCCGAGCATCACATTCTCACCAAGGATAAAGTTGGTATGTTCCCTGAGAAACTTTGTCTTCGAACACTAAGAAGTAGGTAAAAGCATTTATGACACCACTTAGGTCATCATCTATAAAAAGGCGACGTAGAGATCATTCACTCACCATGCAATTGAGAGCGAAGTAGAGCAAAACATAGCGATGAACAATGACCCAATTGCAGAGCGACTCACAAGCATATTCACAACATTCAGACAGATCAACAACATCTACAACAGGTCAAGTGAGTAAATTAGACTCACTGAGCTCACACTTTATTTACAAGAAAATCCCTAATTTCTAGAAACAATGGAAACCAAATCTCGAGCTTCCAAGATCAAGAATGCCAAAGATAAAAAGGTTAACCTAATCAAGAACACTAGATGTGAAGAACCTAAATACAAATTCTGCCTAGAGGTTTCTTCACAACCCGACGACACTGGTGCATTCTCAAGTATACCAACTAGGGTTTTGCTAATCGAGGATGTCCGAGCCTACATCCACTACAAAGTTGCAAAAATTAGAGATCTAGAAGTTGAGGAAGCTTATAAGAATCTTTGCACAGATGGAACCATCAAGGATGAACATAACCACATTGAGGTGAAAGGGCTGACAAATGCCCTAATGTTCCTGAAGGAGTTCAAGAATGAGTGGATCCAGATAGTTCTTAGCCGTGTTCATGACTGAAAGATGTGACTAGACGAGCCAAAATAGATCACTAAGGATGTTATACACACAGTGACCAGTTATCCAGTAACCAACAAGGCTAAACAACTTAAACACCCTTCTCGCCCCGACATAGAAAAGATGACAGGAGCAGTATGGGATGGTAGAGGATTGAAGGTAAAATCCATCACCGATCCATAAATGAAATTCGGTGCATGTGTGTTGGGATACAAGATATTCCAAGCCAGCATAATGAATAACAGTGCATGCCAAGCAGTTGACACTGTTCATAAGATTGTAAAGAAGGGATTATAGTTGGATCTATCCAAGCTTCTATTGAAGAAACTATAGGAGAATATTAGGACCATTAGATCAAAAAATTCTAATTCATGTAAGTTCAGTTCACTTCTCATGTGCATATTTTTCTACTTTCAATACTTCTTCCCATCTGTCGGTAATGTCAATTGGGACACTACCCGACCAATGACAATTAAAATTAGTGAATTCATTAAGTCACTAGGAGACAAATTTACATCAGTTATGGATGCATATTTCACTGGATTCAAGGACAGAATGCAGAAAAGGATGAGGATACCAAAAAAACTAGTGGATCAATATAAGGATGATATTTGTTTTATGGTGGACACAGACACAACTTTGATCAAACCAGTTGTACCGAGGACAACATGGTTAGCACCACTTGAATATGAGATAAACATAGATCAGGCCACAAATGCTATTGAAGCATTGTTCAATGAACCACTGGATAAATCATTACCAAGATTTGGCACCTATGAAGAAGCTAAGGCCATAATAAAAACATGCTTAGTTGTTAAAAAGATAGATAGAAAGAAGACCAAAATGGTAAAGACACTTGAAAAAAAGTTTTTGGTTAATGAAGAAGAATCAGAACAAAAAGAAAACACTGAGGGATAGTCACCCATCGGTGAAGGTGAACAAGTGAGTGACTCTAAGTCAACAGAGTTTGATGCACCGCCCCCAAAGAAACCAAGGACAACCGGTGCATCAAGAACAATGAGTCAAACTACAAAAGAAGACTCACCACTGGTTAAAAAGGGACAAGTGAGGACTTATAAAAGAAAGCCTCAAACTGGGAAAACATCAGAACCAAAGAGGAGAAGGAGATTAATCCAAATAAAGGAAGATAAGGAAGACACTGAACAAGATGAAAAACCTGTAAAGAACAAAGTTCCTACCACAATTGATGAGATTGCCACATCAATCACCAGGTTAGGTACAATATCTAATCATAAGGTTAGACAATGGATAACTCTCAAACCCAAGGATCCGAATAAGATAGAAGAGGCCATCATCTAGGCAATGTGTACATTCAAATATATACCTATATAGTTTGATAAGATGATGCCACAAGATCTTCTAGACAGGTTATCAGCAAGGTGGAAATTTGCACTAAATTATGAAAAATAGATAAGGGAAAGATCCCTAGTTTCTTCTATGCCACTCGAGTCAACGATGGAAGAAATTGATGAAATGATGAAGTTGTATTCAAAGAAATTCTTAGCAAAATTGAGAGCCTAGAACGTACTATAGGGAATCTTAATAGAGATTGACAAAGAAAGTGATGATGCTTGGAGAAAAATACTCAATCTACCTAAAGAGGATACCAGCCCCAAGATAGTATTAGCACTTACCGAGAAGCCTCACAATGAAGAAAAAGAGGAAACACCAAGCCCAAAGCACATTCTTATAAATGATAATGAGGATGTCACTTCAGTTGAATTGAACACATAAGCAAGTAAAGAAATAGATGACATACCTCATATTTTGCAGTCATTAGGGGACACAACAGATGTCACAATCCAAGATGTAACAATAATAGATATCACTAGTGATCCTACCGATGAAGTAAAGGCAGATGAAGATGTCACTATTACCTCTGAGAAAACCAAGGAATAGGACACATAAAAGGATGCTGCACAGGTTAATATGCCAAGACAAATACTATTATTGATACAAGCTATCAATATCATCTCAGAAAAGGAGAAGTCACCCGATCATGATGCAAGCATACCCGAAGATAAGGGTGAAGAGGAGTAGAAAATCACAAATGAAGAGCAGAAAGATGAGGGTGAAGAGGAGAAGAAAAGAAAAAATGAAGAACAAAAAGAAACATATGGAGAGCAGAAAGATAAATGTGAAGAAGAGAACCGAGGTGATGCCACTCCAAAGGATACCGAAGGAGAAGTTGCAGATAAAGAAAAGGTTGATGTGGAGATGTCTACATCTAACCAACATGTGATATTGAGCAACAGGTAAAAGACACAATACCCCCAAAGCCTTCATCGGGTACATCAGACCAAGCAAAGGAACTTTCTATGGTACTACATACAGGGGCCTCCACTACACTTTCAAAGAAGAAGAAGAAAAAGAATAAAAATTTAGTCACCCTGGATGAGTTAATAGAAATACCTGCTTGTGATCCTAGGACATTGGATCCAGAGTCACTTACAAAGTATGCAGAACTTGGTAAAAGGAAAGCTATCCAAGATAAGCTTGAAAAGGAGCACAAAGACACACAGGTACTAGAAACAATAAAGGATATACTCCTACAGATTGTACCTGATACCAACATTGATCAAAATGCTCCTATCCTTGATCAATTAGCACTTCTTACTGAAGCCATCACATAACAGAATTTCAATGCAGAGAAGGCAATATAAGAACATGCAGAGAAGAAGTACCAATACAAGCTAACAAAGAAAATCAGCCAAGAAGTGGTAGAGAACAAGGTAAATCTATCTGAACTAGTCAATGCATTGGAACCAATCATTTCAGAAGCTATAACCTTAGTTCAAAAGTTATGCACAATAGAGCAATTCACTAAGGATAATAGTGAAAAGATTGGAAAGATAGATGTAGATCTAAATGCTAGTGCACAGGGTCTTACAACCAATGGCAATGCATTTAAGTTTCATTATGAGAAGATTATTGAAGCTAAAAGGTTGAGACTTGAGATTCTAGAGGTAGAATCCAAATTCAGAGATGAGGTAACCGATCTCCAGACTCTACTTCTACCAAACCTCACATTAGTGCAACAACATATGACTTTGACAAGATAATTGATTGCCACCCCGAAAATGTCTGTAATAGAAAGCATATATGATACACATGCAAGAATCACCTTGGAGATCATGACCCTTGACCACCTAAGAGAACAATGGGATAAACAAATGGAGGACATTCAAATCATTCCCACATTTTTGACAAATTGTAAGTATGACACCTTTGTCATTATTATAAAAAAGGTGGAATTGATTTTATACAACAGGAAATGATTTGGTGTGATAAAGTGAAAAGGGGAAATATATGTATAAAGGAAAGTATATATACATAACATATACTATACTATATCGAGGCATGCACATAGGGGGTCATATTGATAAGGTAAACACATGGTGTATATACTAATCATATTGACAAGGTAAAAACATGGTGTATCATATTGACAAGGTAAACACATGGTGTATATACTAAACATTTTAGTTTTGCACATATCAGTTTTTGATACTAATGTCAAAGGGGGAGATTGATGATCATATTTTTCCATTAGTGTACAAAGGAAATAGTTTCTGAGCCATCAGTAACATGATCACCAAAAGATATTTTATAGTGCAACCCAACGCAGTAGTTTACAAAGGTCAGCAAAAATGCAAAGTGCACTATCACCGACAAAATGGTTATAGTGTAAACTGACAGAGAAATTAACAGTGTAAACCAATAGAAAAGTTCACAGAGGAACGCGATAGTCAGTCGATAGAGAAAACTGAGAAGCAGAATGTCTACAGAGACATCCCCGATGAAAGACTAAAGAGCAACCTGAGCACTATTCTACCGAGAGATAACTTTATTTTGAGAAATGTGGATCATAGTTACACATTAGATAAAACACTTAAGTTTTATGTTTATCTTTAAAGCTTATCTTTAAAACCATTTCTTGAGGGACGGGTAAAGCATATGTAATTGTTTTAATTAGTCTAACTGATTGTAAACATGCAAACTAAGAGATCAAGGTCAAGTTGTAAACCTTTAGTCATAGAGTTAACATTGTAAAGCGTGAAACCTATTTAGGTCATTTCATTGTATAAATAGATGTGTAATCAATCAGAACAAGTGGATGTGATGGCGATTGTAGCCGAGGATAATATCTATGGATCAGATACAAAGTTTCATGCAGAAGGACAATAAAAGATGAAATTAGTTATAAAGAACAAGATCCAAGGCTACTGAGTAGAACATAGGTATTAAGCAATCACTATAGGTGATACATCATATTGTAAACTTTAAAGGATATGTACTTAGCAATTCAAGATTGTATTTAATTAGGTCAATAAGTATTTTTGACTACATTCTAAAAAGTGTAGAAAATAGATGAAATCATTTAAGAAGGTTGATTTAACAATCCTTTTGTGAATCTCTTAACTGAGTGCACACTAAACAGTGTTGCTAAAGCTCTTAACATAGTATAAATTAACTAGTTTAAACATGTTACTCCTAGCAGGGAAAGATCATCAAAAGTGATCAAACTTGTCAACCTTAGCCGGCCTCTTCCATTCTGCAGATAGTGAAGTTTTATGGGTTTCATCCCCACCATAGTTTTTACCTTCTAACAGGGGTTTTCTGCGTTACCAAATCTTATGTCACGTGTTATTACATTTCATGAATTTTTCTATGAATGTTTACATGCAAATTAAGTTTATGATTTGATATTACATACACAAAGATATAATAGCACATATGGTCGGTAATACAAGGAATTGATTACTAAAGGATTAAGGTTAATTGACAAAAAGTTTTAAGGGTACCGATTCACCCCTCCCCTCTCAGTACACACCATTCCATTATTCCAACAATATTATTTTTTATGTATAAAAAATCACTTGATCATGATCATGGTTTATTTGCGTTGATCATTATTATAAGGCCAAGGCATCCTAGGGAACATGATATGGATTATCATGGCCTGAAGAATATGGTTTTTCAAGAAGAGGAACATGGAGCTGTAAATATCAAAGATGAAGTTAATGATCCTATGGAAGAAGATGATAATGCACCAGAAAACATAGTTGAAGATGATGGTACAAATACATTAATCCATGACACATTTAGTGACGTAGCTGATCATGATGATCAAGATGAATTTGTGGATGTTGGTGATTTACCTGTACTTAAGAAGGCATACAATCCCCTTTATGAAGGCTCCCAAACTACTCTTCTATCTACTATATTGTTGTTGGTGAACTTGAAGGTTATGAATGGTTTATCCAACATAGAAATCTCACGGATGTTAAGGTATGTCATATATGTCATCTTTTTTCTTCTATTTTTGTTGTTAGTTCATCACTAGTAAATAAAGGATGAAATATGCACCATTAATATTATTTATATTAACAAATTACTTTTTTGTTGTAGATTGATAGGTGAATTTTTGTTACCACCATCAAATATTTTACCTCGCTCATACCGATATCTATCTGTCATTATGAAAGATATTAGAATAGAGTATCAAGAAATAGATGCATGTCCCAATGATCATATTATATATCATAAACAACATAAATTTGGAACAGAATGCCCTGAATTTCATATTAGTAGATATCAAATAGATCAACTAACAAAAATTTTCCCCACAAGGTTCTTCGTTATAGTCCCATTATTCCACGTATGCAACGATTATTTAGGTGTGAAATATTAGTATAATTTATGGATTACCATGCACAAAATAAAAGTAGAGATGACATTCTTTGAATGCCTGTGGATGGTTCTACATTTAGGGACATGGAGAAAAAATTACCACACTTCAATGAAGAATCTCGTAATCTCAAGCTTTCATTGGTAGCAGACGGTGCCAATCCATTTGGAGAGATGAGATCTATTTACTTGGTGTGGCCTATTTTTGCTATAAAAAATAACATACCTCCATGGATGTCAATAATGAGGGAGCACATAATCTTGGAAATGATTGTTCTAGGTATTTGTTTACATCAGTTTTCTTTAACTTAGTAGCATCTCATTTGTCTTATTTGCTGCATAATTACTTATATTTTTTCATTTAATAGTCATGTCCATTGATTTATATACTGCAGTAAAATGGTTATAATAATTATGTAATGTTTATGTTCATTCAACTAGGTAAGTACCAATTTAAAGATATATATATATATATATATATATATATATATATATATATCAAGCCTCTTATCGATGAGCTACTAAAGTTATGGAATGTCATCACGATGTATGACATCTCTAAACCAATAGGAATTTTTTTTTTTAAATTCCATGGAATTCTTGTATGGACAATTCATGGTGCCCGAGGGCTAACACATTTTTGTGGTATGTTATAACGTTCGACCACACTTGAACAATATTTAATTTTATGAAGTAGATATCATGCATTTTTTTAAATAATCTATTCATTATATATAATTATAAAAATTGACATATTTAATCCAAATATATATGATCTTGCAGGTCTTCAAACAAAGGGAAAATTTGCATGTCCATTTTGTGCTCCATAGATGAAATCTCACCGTTCAACAAGTTTAGGAAAGCAGGTTTTTGATGAGTATAGGAACTTCCTCTAGAAAAATCATAAGTATCGAACTATTAGAAAATATCTTTTCAATGGGAAAGAAGAGACTACATCAAAACCACAAAGAATGACACCTCACTTGTGGAACTTGGAATATAATAGAATTAATCATCAAGGTTATACATCAGATCAATTTTTTTTATCTATCATATATGATATGTTTGGAATTTGTACTTTTATATTGTGTTTTGTTCACTCATACTGTAATTGACAATGATTTTTGTTGTTAATTTGTTTAACTTATATGCTTCATGAAGGTCATCAAGGCATTAATGATCGACTTCCACAGTGACTGGAAATTTATCCTAGACAATTTAGTAGGTTGTCCTTCTATGAGAAACTAGAAATTGTGCATTTGTTTGATACAATTCACATCAAAAAGAATATAATAGAAACATTATGAAAAATATTGGATGGAAGACATGGCAAAGAAAAAATTGTCAAAATTTGTAGTGACATTCAGGAAGCCAATCATTTAATAAAAATTTCATTCAATTAAATAGAGATGGAGATCAAAATAATATAAGTGTCCTTCCTTGATTATTAATGGAGCAACAAAGCAATGCCATAGAAGAAGTCATACAAAAAATTCAATTTCCCACAGGATTTTCTGTGAGCATAAACAATTTCATAACAAAGACAGGTGAATTTGGGCTAGGGATGAAAATATATGAATGGAATACCTTCATTAAGGTAATTATTCTGGTGTATATATATATACACCAGAATAATTATCTTAATGAAGGTATGCCATTCATATGTTTTCATCCCTGGCCCAAATTCACCTGTCTTTGTTATGATATTGTTTATGCTCACAGAAATCCTGTGAGAAATCAATTTTTTTGTATGACTTCTTCTATGGAATTGCTTTGTTTCTCCATTAATAAGAAAGAAATGCCATAAAATAAGTCATACAAAAAATTTGATTTCCCACAGGATTTTCTGTGAGCATAAACACTATCATAACAAAGACAAGTGAATTTGGGTCAGGGATGAAAACACATGAATGACATACCTTCATTAAGGTAATTATTCTGGTATATATATATATATATATATATATATATATATATATATATATACTGCATGTACTTTTTAGTGTATTATGTTTACTAGTTTTGGAAAAATAATGAAAAGATCATTTTATAATTGTTGCAGTAGGTTCTACCTCTATCTCTCCCAGAAAAATTTGACAACAATGTCAAGAAAGTTATATATGATCTTAGAAAGTACATGAGGTAAGTAGCAGTATTTGTTCAATTCATTATATAGATGTTATATTTTCCATTTGTTTTACTTTTTATGTAATATATTATATATATTTTTTAAAATCTCATTAATACATTTGTGCTTTGAATCACTTGTAGATGGATGACATATAAAGAAATCCATAAAGAAGATATTAATTATTGGAAGAGAAAAATTCATTGTCTAATGTGTGAAATACAAAAGTGTCTACCTTTGACATTTTTCAATCCATAAGAACACTACCTCACACACCAAGTTGAAGATATTGAATTGTCTGGACCTGTCCACACAAGGTCAATGTGGATGGTTGAGAGGCACTTGAAATTTTTGAAGGCTTTGGTTAGACAAATAGAACATCTTAAGGATTCTATGATGGTGAGATATATGGTATACTAGATGATGGTGTACATTACTAAATATCTTCCTAAGTTCGTAGCAAAGATCCATGTAGATCACATTTGGGATCTAAACTCCATTAACAAATTCAAAGGGGAGTACATGATGAGGAAAGTGAGAGGTAATTATAAGATGGTCATGGAGATTATTAGAATACATTTTACATTTATTTTTTATGTATAATGTGTTGGTTCCCAAATCAACAGATTAGAAAATTCTAAATGATTTGGCCAACTAACAAGAATTACTAAAATATCAAGGTGACATTAGTGTCTTGAAATAGATTCAATTGTTTATTCTTGGCAAGTATCTTCAACTACTCAATTTCATACTTTGAAATGATTTTAAATCTTATGTTGCTTTGATTTTGATTTCTTTTATTCTTTTATGCTGTTCTATTTGTTCCTACTAAAAGTAATAATTTATTTTGATAGAAGTTTTTATCCTTTATGTGTAAGACCAGTCACTTATCCTTATTGGGCACATAGTCACTTCTCAAATCTTCATGTAAAACTTTGAAAGATAATTTTAAAACTTACCCCTTAGGTAAATCTGTCAACCATTCAATTCTATTAGTGCAAGATAATTAAACACATAACACACCAACCAGTCTAATTGAGTTTAACTTCTCCTTAAGAAGACCAATTAGACAATAAATGCAAGGACAACAATTCTCAAACACTTCTTGATATTCAAATTAGTGTAAACATAAATAACTTATTTGCACAAAAAAATTTAATGACAATTAATTTCTTGAATTAATTATCACAAAGAACTAACTTGAGTAAGAAAATAATCCACACCATAATTGCAGAGAAACAATCTGAGTCTTTGTATTAATTTTGAAATGCTTGGCACATGGAGTTTTTTACAGCTTCCTTCTATTCTCTTCTATCTATTGTCTATATTCTATATCATATTGTCTACCCTTCTACAGAGTTCTGGTGTCTCCTTTATATAAAACTAGGAGAAGCGACAAGCTTCATAATGTTTACAATCACACCTTTTAGTAACTAACCAAACACCATAACAACCTTAAAACAAAGAAACGTTACGTTAAAAAAGTGAAAATATAATTAGAACAAAGGAACATTAAAATTTAAATGAAGGAACAATGACCCCAAGGTGTGATTCATCATGTAATCCTTCACCAAATTGCTCTTTTTCTTCAGATGCTTCTTCTTTCCTCTGGGACCCCTTTATGATAGGCTTCAGATACTCATCAACCCATTTTGAAATCTGAACATGAGTTGGCCATTGGTGATGGAGGATGTTTGACATTTTGAGCATGTGATCTTTCCATTTCTTACTGGTCATAGCCCTGTCTTCAATCAGAAACTTTGAGAATCTATTTTCTAATACCACAAAGACATCCAGGAATATGTTGAACCTCTTGATGTTGAAATCCTTATCCTATTTCAAATGAGATATGAATTTTGGAACCATTTATTTATATTATATCTTCCATTCCTCTAGACTCTTGACATGGCCTTTATCAACAAGTTCAGGAATTGTCCAATGTTTAATGGCATGGAAGGAGGATATTTTCTCCTTTATTCTCCCTTTCTCTTTCTCTATATATCCAGTTTATTTTATGACTGCATCAATCATTTCCTCTATTTCCTTTATCTCTTTATGTGTATCCAAATATCTTTGAGTAACTTCACAAATCTTGGTCAAATCAAAATGAGAAGGCTTCTATCTCCTGGAAATCTCTTTCAACTATGGCCTATGTTTGTCAAAAGTTTCCAATATGTCCAATAAAATTGATACCCTTCATATATTCAACACATTTACTGGTCACTAGACCAAACCTGTGTGCCAATACTTGTTCCAAAGCATTTAGTCTTTGTTTGGGAATTTACTCTAAAAGTATCTCATTTGTGATTCTCAGTTGGCCAATTTTCTCTTCATATTTTTTTAATCTTTTCTTTTGACACTTCATCATGTGTCACATCAATAGGTGTGGAAGGTACATCTTTATGTTGTACCAAATATTTTCTTTTTTCATTACCTTTAAATTATTTTATCTCCTTTTTCAATCTTTCCCTTTAAAGGTATAATTCATTGATAACTTTATTCATTTCTATTTCCCCGTTCTGAGCCTGTTCTAGTTGCTCCTACATGTGCTTGACCTGATATTTGCTAAACATTTCCCTATGCATTAACTCTAAAGAAGATACCAAGGGATTATTGTTCTCTATTGTTTTAATTTTTGTCACTCCATCATTTCCTTTCAATATTTCAAGAAGGTTGAGCTTATGAGGGCCCTTGAAACTCACCTACATGGACAAAGTCTCAGTCTTGGGGTTATGCCTTGATCCAACTATATTTTGATCAGTATAAAATTTGACAACAAATGTGGGGTCATCTTATTTTTTGACTTGTTCTAAAAGAAATAAATGTTGAAGGTTAAGTCCTGGAAAAATCAACATGTCACTCTTCTTTACCATCTCTCTGGCCTCCTCCAAGGTGCAATTTATCTCATCAAGATTAATCTCCTTGAGTGTTTTCTCAATGAATTCCTCATTCTTTGACTCTTCCACTCACATCATATTTAATTGCTTCCTTTCTTCAAAAAATTTCATTTTCTTCACCTGTATCAAAAAATCCTTAAATTCTCGAATTTCAATAAATTTTTCATCCTCAATATATCTTGTTGATATAGCTTCCCTTTCATCCATGAAAGTAATAGGTTCCTCTTCTTCCAGAAGCTGAGCATTATAACCATGAAGTTCCTCCTGTAATACCAATGGAGAACCAAGCCTATCTAATTCTTCACCATTACTAAGTACTCTGAGTGCACTAGCGGCCTCTTCAATATCTCCTTCTTCTTCTCCTTGTGAGCCATCATGGACGCAATAGGTGCCATGTCTTCTTGCTTTTTCTTTTTAGGAGGTGAATTTGTTACATCATCAAAATTTGAATAATGAATAATTAACTTTTTATTCCTTTTAGGAGGAGAGGGCTTAACCTCTAGTGGAACATCACTTGTAGATTTTCCAAATATTTTTTCAAAATATCTCAAAAATAATTCCATTCTTATTATCTCATTGGTGTGATCATGGTGAAACTGTGTCAATCCCTTTTGCTACCTTTCATCTTCTAACTTCTTCAATATGTTCCATTTTTTCTCTATTTTCATTACATTTGAAGGATTAATACAATTTTAGGAAATATCTTTAATTATGTCCATTTGATGTTTAAATTATTTGATGAAGGACTTAATGTGACCTTTAGGGTCATAGGCCCTTTTCTTTCTATCTATAAAATTATACGCTTCCTTTAAATAACTTTGAAATTTTTCAATGGAACTAAAACCAATAGAAAATTCTTCATATCTAACCTCATGGGGCATGAAAGTTCTATTTTTCCTTGTTCCATTTACTTCCATTTCGAACCACATTAACTGCCAAATAAACTCTAGAAAGAAACTCTATCAGAAATAAAAACTGGTAGTTTATGAGGGGCCTTCTTGCACCCATAAAATATAATAAGAGTGTGATCACTCTTATAAATACAGTCAGCAAAATTATGGGTGTAACCCTTCTTAGGATTATGTTCCAATGGTTTCAACAAATTCCTTATCCTAAGAGAAAGCCTTTCTATCTATAACATAAGTGCCCTCATTATCCATACAAAAAATGAGTCATGAAGTCTTGTAATTACAATATCTACTATTCTTATCCCACACCCTACACCATAGCTAAACTGGGAGTCTTCTTCCTTTATCATCCACCGTTGTCAATTTCATGGGTTGTCTGAACACATTATTATTTTGGAACATGATTAGATGGAACAACAAAGAATAATTTTTAAAAGTTCTACTAGTCTTCCAGTGGACTAACTGGTTGTGTAAAATCCTTTCAATCTTAGTTGCAATATCAAATTCTAGGTTGACATTGGGATTTCAAATTCTCATTGACATATACAAAAAATCTATTGGCATTCTGGATCTATGGTCATCATCATAAAACTGGCACCACCTGTGATATGTTTTTTGAAAGAAATCTATAAATTACAGTGTAGGAAATGGAGCCTTACCAATCACCATCATTGGTTTGTTATTATGCCCCCTCTTCCTAAAATAGAATACCTCCCACAAACCCATTCTATTTACCATCCTTTCATAGTCCATTGGGTACCCCTCCCTATCAATTCTGGTAAGTGCTTGCTTGTTCAAACCAAAACATTCAATGATACATAATTTAGAAACAATAAGAATTGGGTTTCCGTCTACCCCTATGACCATTTTGGTTTCTTTTTTGTAATTACGAGCCAACTAATCAATAATCTCAACATCTATGAACACATTTGGCCAACACAATAAATTTTTCTAGTCAGTCTTCCAGGGGTTAGACCTAGGCACTTTCTCATCCCTTTTATTGTATAAATACCAAAATAAGGACCTACTGATATGTGGTATATTAGAATCTCTATATTTAGACCATAAATCCTGGAAATGACCTTCATTCTAGTATAAACAAACCCAGTCAATGCATCTAGGAGGGCTTTTTGTAAAGGGACTTTCTCTACCTCACCATTTTTTTCCTCTTTAACCTTTCTTAGGCATTCTAGAAAATAAAATTTGAGCTGCAAGTATAAGGGTTAACTTATTGATTTCTTCCAAGCCTTCTACAAGTGACAGTGAACTTCTTCTCACCACTTTGCTTTCATTTTAGAAAATTCTTGAAGTTCAATTATTACTTGTGTTGTTTTAATTCATGCTCTGGATCTTTTAATTCTGATGTCATAAGCATTTAATTCCCAACGCACTTCGACATGTGTGTTTTTTCACTCCGATGAATTGAAAACCAACTCATTTTAGTATCTCTTTCGCTATATCACAAAAGTTTTTTTATTTAAATCTGTGAAATGGCGACTATTTTTCCAATTTGTAAATGGTAAATATTCTCTTTGTGAAGTGGCAATGAATTCTCCTTTTCATAACCTTTACTTTCTATCCTTTGTGAAACAACGATGGGTTTGCCATTTCGAAACTCTTGTTTTCTATCTTCATGAAACAACGGTATGTTCACTATTTTGTAACCCTTGTTTTTCATCTTTGCAAAACAATGATGGCTTTGCTATTTTGCAACCCTTGTTTTCTGTCTACGAAACAATTAAAAATGTATGAACCGACATTATATGTACCTCTCTTACTTTGTTATTTTTTATGGATCATGGAAGATTTATGCTAGGTATTTTCCTCTGTATTTTATGAGGTATTTTTATATAACTTACAATATGATATTAGAATATATATACTTCACAACATTCACTTTGTAATGTATGTAAATATTTTGGGTGAAGATAGACATTCTATTTGGGCTACTATTGTGGTGAAACTTCATAAGAAAACTTGAGTAACATTACAAAAGATTGGTGATGACTAACATGGTTCACTAAGAAAAGGTCTTATAGTTCATATACATGGTCAAATTTTTGTCAAAATTTTGAGGTTCCAACAAACATATTGGAAAGTTCTCAAAGTATACCAAGATTTGTGCTCAAACTCTCCAAGTGATCATTGGTAGTGGGATTTTAGGTTTTTAGGTACATCAATTATAAATTAAGGTCGTATATCATGGTAATTAACTAATTATATTTTGTTTGTAAATTTCAATTTTTTTGATACAGTTGGTCAAGAGGGATGCACTACATTTATACGTCGCAAACAATCTTGATTGGATGATGATATGGATTGAACGATATCAACATTATGGTCACACATTAACATGGGAAGGTGTGGCTTCATTGGTTAAAGAAGCTCATCATAATGAAGATTCTAATGTTACACCGAGGGAAATTGATTTAGCACATAGTTCAAGAGATAAACAGGTACGTATAAATATATTAATCACCCATGTTATTTAATTAATTTCAATTATATATATATATATATTTCTAATTAATTTCAATTATATTGATGTATATATATGTTGAGTTTTTTTTCTTTGCATACATTCGGTGAAGAATAAATATGTTTATCAATTGACGATGCAATAATTTTAACATGTTTGACATATTGCAGGTGAGACAACACAAGGCTTTGTGGTGTAATGGTCATACATTTTGAATCAAAAAGTTGGATGACACAAAGAAAACTTATGACTCTGGGATAACTATAGTCTTTCAAGTGACTAATGTTTCATCTAGAAGCGAGATACATCTAGAAATTGATACTGTGGAATTTTCAATGATATATTTGAGTGTGACTTTAAGTCCTTCAAATTAGCTTTTTTCTTCATCCAATGGTACATGCTACGATTGAATGAAAATTATTTAGAGAGAAATATTATTGAACATGATAATAGATTTACCATGGTTAATACAAGGTCGATCGAGCGGGCTGAAAATGAGCCCTATGTTCTTACAAGCCAATGTGAGAAGTTATTTTACCTAGAGGTTCCAAGTAAACTGGTTTGGTCATTTTTTGTTAGACATAATCCAAGAGGAAGGCTGGTAAAGTATAATGTGGTGGACGAAGAAGATACTGAAGAACTAGAAGATGATGATCATGACAAATAGTTAGTTGATGATGTGCCTGATGAAGATGTTGAAGAATAGGAACTAGATCATGATAATGTAGGAGTTAATTTTCATGAAGATGATGTTCATGTAGATGATGATATTATTGAAACTGATATTAGTGATGATGATGATGATATGACCAATCCTTACAATGTTGAATCTATTGGCAAGTTGACTACCTGAGGATGCATGACTCATTTTGTGTTGTCATCATGGCAACAAAGTCATGTTTAGTCTCTATCTTAAAAGACAAAATGACTAAGTAAGGAAAACAGGGCAGACAAAGATACTCAGCGATCAGCACATCAGTGCACATGTGAGAGATCAATTTAGCATATGCATGTTTAGATATAAGTTGTATGACATGTGTACATGCTACATCCAGACACACATAGTACAGAACTACAGTACGGAAAAGTTACAAGCAGATCAATAGACCAGCAGTCCAGGAGATAGAGCATAGAAGCCGACTAAGTGTTTTGATCAGTGTGTGTTATTTTATAATGTAATGGCTAAGTGCCTTTGGTTATATGGTTGTAATGATGTAATTAACATTGTAGTAAACACGCTTGAGCTAACTTGTTCAGAAGCATTGTATATTTTGTTTTAGGGCCGACTAATGTTTTGTTTTTGGGTCGCGCCTGTTCGGATTTGAATATATAAGTATGTAATGTAAAGATATGATAGAAGTGTTGATTATTATGCAAGAGGAAGATATAGAGGGATAGTACTATGAATTCAGTCTATGATATAGCTCTTTGAGAGAGTAAGAGCATTCACGCATACACAGAACTGATCAGACAACAGTGTCACCACAGTAGTTCATTTTGATATAGTGCATATCATCTTTCAAAAGGTTGTAGCCTTCATCTTATTGGGCAGTGAGCCATATACCTTTAACAAGGTTTTGTAAAAGACTCCTAACATGGTCTGACCTTTAACCAGGTCATTGTACTCATATTGTAAAGACTTCTTCTAACAGGGCAAAGGAACTCTCACAAGTTCATTATACTTAGTACAATATTTGTGGGTACTAATTCCCATCAGGTTTTTCCTCTGATCAAGGTTTCCCTGTAATCATATCATGTGTTATGAGTTGTTATGTTAAGCTTTATTCTATGTATGTTTGATTTATGTTTAAGTTGCTGAAAAGTAATTAATAGACAAACACTGATTCACTCCCCCCCTCTCAGTGTTTCTAACAATTGGTATCAGAGCTCTGGTCCTCAGCAAATAATTTTAACCACTTGAGGAGATCACGGACTCAGCAGAAGCAAAACATTTGAAAAAGAATCTTGAAGCAGCTCTTGAAGATCTTGATAGATCTGAAAAAGAAAATGAAGAACTTAGACTGAAAGTTGATGGCTCACAAATGCTTGTCAAGAAATTAAGAAAAAATTTGAAAGATTGTTCTACAAGTGACTTAGGGAAAATGATCAAAAATCTCAATGAAGAAAATATGTCTCTGAAAGACAAAGTTGAGAATATGGATGAATAGCTCACAGACAGCCAAATTTCTATTGAAGAAAAGATCAAAGAAAGAAAACAACTAGATGATGAACTCTTGAAAGAAAACATGAAAGTTCTAGAATTGGAAAACATAAAAAGGAAGTTGGAATCTGAATTAACATAAGCAAAGGATAAGATTGATAAACTCCACAAATTTTCTAATTCACTTCAATCTCAGCTCAATGCACAAAAGCAAAAAGGTGACACTACCGGTCTTGGATTCAATATAACACAAATTGAAGTCAATTCATTAAAAGAAAGAGAGAAACCTCATGAAGCACTTTCAGAAGCAAGGAAAGTTGAAAATGTTGAAGAGATTAAAGCAGATCTACCAAAAAGGGAAATCAAGCAAGTTAACAAAACTTGTTATCCATGCAACAAACATGGTCATTTGGCAAGAGATTGCAAAAAGGTAAGACCCTTCAATGGTTATTGTTTCTCTTGTAATAAATTTGGTCATAGGGCTATACATTGTAGAACTTAGTCACACCAGAATCAAAGAAGAATGAATCAAAAAAATCAAAGAAATCAACCTCAAAGGAATTTGTAGAACACTACATGTCAGATATGTAACTACAATAGACACACAACAAAGAAATGCAACATGATGAACAAAAGCATCAGACCTCCTATCATTTGTCACACATGTGGAAAGGCAGGACACATCTCAAGGTTTTGTAGATCTAAAACTCAAAAGAAAGAAGATCCTAAGAAATCACTATTTGAAGAGAAAGGAGAAGTTAAGTTTGTTCAAGAAAATGAAGATTCAAGCAAAATTTGGGTTGAAGTAAAGAAGGAAAATGATGTTGACAAAGTAGTTGATGCATCCACAGTGGACGCACCCTCTACTTCTGCTTAAATAGACCTTCTTGGTCTTAGGGGGAGCTATTCTAGCTCAGGACCCCTACGCGGTTGGTATACTCACCTCTGAGTATGCGCCTATGAAATCATGGTTACAAGAACATAATATGGCTATGTGCATTCACGCATTGTCTAAAATGCATCAGGATCAAAGCTTCAAAATATCTGGGTAATTTGCGTATGGTTGCAAACATTAAATGCGGTAGATTATATAAAGGAAAGAAAGTATTTGATCTTCCTCACACTTTCACTCAAAGAGCACAAAATTTGGAGAACATTGGAGCACTAGAAATTAAGGCATGAAGGCATAATAGATTTGGCAGTTGAGCGAATGCATAAGAAGTTTGGAACGGAACCCTAGTAGTCGTGCCATTTTGGAATTTTGTGAAACCTTACTTAAGAAAATTCCAAGTAAGTATGGCGACTCTAGTTGTGTTTGATATAGCAGAGAGGAAGAGATTTGTATTCAAGAATCATCCATTCAAATTCATACTGGATGATGTGGAAGGGGCTTTCTCCAAAACCCTGCTAGGTGTTGTTCATGTGGAAGATATCCGTGTGTATATTTACTGTAAGAAGAAAACAATAGGAGATGTCAAAATAGCTACTCATATGGCATCCATGATGGAACCTGACTACACATTCAAAGATGAATTTGCGCACTTGATTGATAACCCTATCTTCAAGTATTCTAATGCGCATGAGTTTGATGAGCCTGAATGGGTAAAGATTTTGTTGAGTAGAATACACGATGATCTTTACTGGATTGGTGAGGTCCCTATGTGTATCACCACAGACTTAATTCATGAATTAACCAGACTTCCCAAGACTGGGCCACTCTTTCCCACTGGAAAGGATGTCAAAAAGAAGATTGAACAAGTTTGTCTATCCAGAAGTGACAAGCGCGGAATGACAGTTGACCCTATCAAAGAAGATGACATAAAACTTATGACAATGATACTCGATTATAAGTTTCAGTAAGCTAGTAGATTGAACAGTGTCTCTGCAGCAATAGTCCTAGCAGCTATAAGAATGGTGAAGGATAACACTCAATACAACTTATGTGAGTTCTTGCGCTGTCAATTGATTGAAAACATTTGAATCATCAAACATGACAGGAGCAAGACATTCAGGTTTGGATCTCTGATCATCTACTTGTATTTCCATATAGTTGGAAAGGTTGCAAACCTTTACCTAGATAGGAGCAAACCCAAAATGTCTCAGATATCACTCAAGGTCACATTAGAGA
>MU227340.1:546622-575179 GCA_018584345.1 Thuja plicata | reverse complement strand
ATCTGAGAAGATAGTTGACAAATACAAGGATACCATATGTTTCATGGTAGAAACAGATTGCACATGCATGGAGGCAGTTGAACCTAGAACCAAATGGATTCATCCTCTTGGTTATGAAGTGGAAGAATATGTTCTAGAAGGATATGCACAAGTTCTATTGTCAGTGCCCAAAGATCCTAATGAGCCTAGGTGGGGCACTTGTAGAGAGAAGACCAATGAAGTGGATATTGTTTTACACACTACTGATAATAAAAGGAAAGCATCCAGAATTACATCCAACATACTAAGAGTTCATGGAGTCACCCAAGAAGATCTTGACAAAGCCAAAGATGCCAAGTTAGCAAAAGAACTTGAGAAAGCTAAACAAATCTAGAAGAAGAAGAAATTAGAAAGCACCTCTGTGCCCTCTACCACCATTGACTTAGATTCATCTCCATTGACTACACCAAGCAAGAATACTAGAGGAAGAAAATAGGCACCTACAAATCACCCATCCTTAAGGAACACTCAGAGCAAAGCTAAGATTACTCAAGCTCCTCCTGAGGTAGGATTTAGACCTAGTCTAAATATTTTGAGGAACAGGATTGTTAATGAAGGGAGATTAGATACACTTTCTAAAGTCTATGACAAGTATCAAGAAATTGATAAAACTGAGATACACTCTATGATCATATCTCATATGATCAAGTTCAAGAAGACAGTTCTTGAACTCAAGATAGTGATACCGGATCAGTTATGGAACTTATTAGAGATCATGAAAAGACATGCAATTGAGGAAGATATGAGGATAAGAGAAGAAACATTGGATACTCTTCTTCCTATATTCTCACATGATGAGAAGGCTATATTGTTAGATCTGGTGAAGCCTCATCTCTGAACTAAGACAAGGACCCTACAAATTATGAACAAGGAGTATGAACAGATAGATAAGGAGACTGAAAAGGCATTTGCACAAGTCTTTATGGATAGACACATGTATCCACCAAAGGCACCTACAGCAAAAGTTACTCCAGATCCTCCCAAATAGGCTGCAAAACCAGTGATTTAGATTGCGCCTATGACAGGTCCACAGGTCTTAGCACCCATAGTAACAATAACTTCTGATACAGATAAAGACTCAAAAGACACTATAGTAGTTGACAATGTCAAGATATCCATGACTGCATCTGAAAAATATATGGACAAAGTTGATAAGGAATTTGTAAGCACTGAAGAAATGTGCACTGATGATACCTCTGCACAACAAGATGAAGTTCCCATCAATGATCAAATTGACATAAATGAAGATACTCAAGATGATAGTCAAGGTGACAAGACACCAATAAAAGAGAAACCAGTAAAGGTTGAATGCGTGGATACCAGTCAGAACACCATATTCTTACCATCCACTCAACCATCTACCTCATTTTTGTCAAGGTTAACTCCTGATTTAGCAAGTTTGGATGCATGGGGAGAAGAAGACCTAATAAAAATCAGTGTTCTTGCTATGGAAAAAGCAAAGGAAAATCAAGTGATGAGGAACCCTCACTTTTTAGAAACAGTGAACATTTTGAATGACTTAGTGCCTTCTGATCAAAAATTAGCCAAAGTCCAATCAGTTGAAGATGTGGACAACATTTTGTCAAATTTCAAATCACACTTTATAAGCTTAGTAGACTCTGCTACTAAGATTGTAGAAGATGAATACAAGGAGAGACTGAATGATTTGGTAAAGAACTTTACCTTAGACTTGAAATCCTTAAAGATTGGGCAATCTATATTGAAGGAATTGGCAGATAAAGGAAAGAGAGTCATAGCAAACTGTATGGACAGAGTGAAGCTCACTTTTGAGCACATCAAAAAGGTAGAAGAGGCAGAGTTAATGATAGATAGCATAAGAAAATAAGTTGAAACTTCCACACAAGACATGAACATATGTAACAATGTCTACCAAGGGCAGTTAGATAAAATTAAGAAAGTAAAATTAGAAATCAGCAAGATAAGGGTAAGGCAAACCCAGTTAAGAAATGCACTTGCGCCATCCTTAGCAGTCCTCAATGAGAACATCAAATATATTGATGCCACTATTGTGACATATGATCAAGATCCTTGCATGGATTTGATCAAAATGGAGAAGCTAACATATGCATTGTGTGTGCATCTACAAACAATTGATGCTATGAAATTATTTTGAGAGAAAGAGATCCAATCTCTTAAAATTGCGTACCCTGAAGTGTATATGGAGTAAGTATGCAGTAGAATTACAATTTTTTGTACACCTTTGTCATTAATGTCAAAGGGGGAGTAATATAGAATGTGTATATGCGGAGAAGTATATGTATATATGATGTAATATAGTCATTTTTTGTGTTAAGTCATTTTGAGTAACTTGACCACATTCCTTTGTTGCCATAAATGACAAAGGGGGAGATTGTTAGAAATTTGACTACTTGAGGATGCATGACTCATTTTGTGTTTTCATCATGGAAACAAAGTCATGTTTAGTCTCTATCTTAAAAGACAAAATGACTAAGTAAGGAAAATAGGGCAGACATAGATACTCAGCGATCTGCACATCAGCGCACATGTGAGAGATCAATTCAGCATATGCATGTTTAGATATAAGTTGTATGACATGTGTACATGCTACATCTAGACACACATAGTACAGAACTATAGTACAAAAAATTTACAAGCAAATCAATAGACCAACAGTCCAGGAGATAGAGCATGGAAGCCGACTAAGTGTTTTGATCAGCGTGTGTTATTTTATAATGTAATGGCTAAGTGCCTTTGGTTATATGATTGTAATGATGTAATTAACATTGTAGTAAACACGCTTGAGCTGACTTGTTTGGAAGCATTGTATATTTTGTTTTAGGGCCGACTAATGTTTTTTTTTTGGGTCGCACCTATTTGGATTTGAATATATAAGTATTTAATGTAAAGATATGATAGAAGTGTCAATTATTATGCAAGAGGAAGATACATAGGGATAGCACTATGATTTTAGTATATGATATAGCTCTTTGAGAGAGTAAGAGCATTCACACATACATAGAACTGATCAGACAACAGTGTCACCATAGTAGTTCATTTTGATATAGTGCATATCATCTTTCAGAAGGTTGTAGCCTTCATCTTATTGGGTAGTGAGCCTAGGCAGTGAGCCATATACCTTTAACAGGGTTTTGTAAAAGACTCCAAACAGGGTCTGACCTTTAACTAGGTCATTGTACTCATATTGTAAAGACTGCTTCTAACAGGGCAAAGGAACTCTCACAAGTTCATTATACTTAGTACAATAATTGTGGGTACTAATTCCCACTAGGGTTTTCCTCTGATCAAGGTTTCCCCATAATCATATCATGTGTTATGTTAAGATTCATTCTATGTATGTTTGATTTATGTTTAAGTTGCTAAAAAGTAATTAATAGACAAACACTGATTCACCCCCCCCTCTCAGTGTTTCTACTAGAATCTGGATTGGATGATACATGATACATACACAGAGTTGGATGAAGAAGAAGATCAATGACATTCAAATGTATGAGTTATGCAATTATGTCATCTATTTGATACTCATTTTTTGATATAATTATATTTGAATTTTATGGTTACATAATTAATTCACGATGTTTTTAATTTTTATGCCATTACATAATTAATTTATGATGTACTTTTTAATGTTGTTAATTCATGATGTTACAACTGTTGTAACTCTCCTAGAAATTTCCATATGATCAAATCCTAATTACTCTATGCATATTTATGATTAGATATAATTTGATCATATCTTTGGTTATTTCATTCCCCCCAAAAATGGTGTTTCCTCATGTTGACCCCACATAGTGACATGTGAATGGGGCCAAGTTCCAACATTGTTTTTTTTTCAATTTGTGCATGTATGGAGTGAAACTTGGCATGATTAGCCTAGATGCATGCGTTGATGATAGGGGAGGGTTTAGAGACTCAAGAATGAGGTCATGCTATATAAAGACATCTCATCCTTCCTAATAATGCAAGTTTCCTTATTCTTCGTTTCTTTGATATATTGTTCTTAGCATTTCTTTGGTTAATGGTTTCAAAAGATGAGGCTCTCTGAGGCTGACATTGGATATGTTACACATCAGTTTGTGCATTTTCATTAGATATGAATATTTAGATGATCTTTAAAAGGATCAATGAATATAAAGATGATAATAGGATGGTAGAAAAATGAGTATATTTTGTTTATGGAACCTAAACCACAAGGTTTGTAACTCTAATGCTAAAACCAAGTCAAATTAACCCCTAACACCTACTGGTGGAAGAAGAAGATACTAAATAACTAGAATATTATGACCATGATCAACAATTAGTTGATGATGTGCCTGACAAAGACATTCAAGAAGAGGAACTAGATCATGATGATGTAGGAGTTAATGTTCAGGAAGATGATATTTGTGTGGATGATGACATTACCGAAACTAATATCAATGATGATGATCATGATATGAGAAACCATTACAATGTCGAATTTGGATTGGATGATACATACATAGAGTTGGATGATGAAGAAGATTAATGACATTTAAATATATCATTTATGTGATTATATTATCTATTTGATATTCATTTATTGATAGAATTCTATTTGAATTATATGGTTACATAATTAATTCATGATGTTTTTAATTTTTATGCCATTACATAATTAATTCATAATGTTTTTAATTTTATGCCATTACATAATTAATTCATGATGTACTTTTTAATGTTGTTAATTAATGATCTACTTTTTAATGTTGTTAATTCATGATGTTACAACCGTTGTAACTCTCCTAGAAAGTTCCATATAATCAAATCCTAATTATTCTAGGCCTATTTATGATTATATATTATTTGATTATATCTTTGGTTGTTTCATTCCCCAAAAAATGGCGTTTACTCATGTTGACATTGCATTGTGACATGTGAATGAGGCCAACATTGATTTTTTTTCAATTTGTGCATGTAAGGAGTGAAACTTGACATGGTTATCCTAGACACATGCGTTGATGATATGGGAGGGTTTCAAGACTCAAAAATTAGGTCATTATATATAAAGGAATCTCGTCCTTCCTAATAATATAAGTTTCCTTATTCTTTGTCTCTTTCATATATATATTTCTTAGCATTTCTTTTATTAATGGTTTCAAAAGATGAGGCTCTATGAGCATCACCTTGGATCAATTACACATCAGTTTGTGTATTTTCATTAGAAATGAATATTTAGATGATCTTTAAAAATCCCATTGAATATAAAGTTGATAATAGGAAGCCAAAAAATGATTATATTTTGTTTATGGAACCTATTAGCTCTATCAGAAAATTCCATGGTTCTGAGGTTTTATTTCTGGTTTTGGCAGTGTTTTAGGTCTCTGTTCTTAAACCCTGGATCAAATTCATGAAATAACCTAAAAACCCTAAGTCTCATGAACTTGTTATAATTTCAAATTACCTTTTTGAAATCACTTAAATTCCTCTTAAGTCATGTCTTTTAAGTCATTGGACGGGGTGCATTTTAAAGTTTCCCTAAGTCATGTTTCCTAGTGGGCCGGTACACTTAAATTTTTCTTATTTTCCTAAGTCCCTAGCTTTCCTTTATATTTTATTTTCCAAGTATGGTGTCTTTACATCAAATGATTAGTGTTATGCCTCAGAGCCAGGGCTGCGGTTGATCTAATCTTCAAGGCATCACGACAGGTTTTCCAAGTGTCAGTGTGGGACGTGGCGGACCCTTTATTTCTGGCTAGGTGGGAGGATATCATGTGATCAGATCATTTTTTATCATACGACATGTGCTTTTCCTTAATTAGAAAGGTGCTATATTTTTATTCATCGAGGCATTGTACTGTGTTGATGCATGGCAGATTGGCAGGGCCTGCTCAGTGGTAAAGTAAAGTAAAGATCAAAAAAGTTGTTTTTGATCATACAATCGATGTTATGCCTTAATGAGAAAGATGTAGTTCTTTAATCTTCAAGGCATTATGATAGAAAACCATGTGGAAAGGTGGCCAATCTAAGTGAGGGTAAGGTTTAATCAAATCCGAGGAAGATCTACGGTGGGCATAAAGCCTTAAAGAGAAAGGTGCAAGATGTTTAGTCATCAAGGCTTTGCGACAACGTGACAGGTTTCCATCCTAAGTTTATGGGACCTGTGGTTTTGAACTTGAGTGAAATTTAAAGAGTTTTTAGGTCCATTTTAATCTGACAGTGTGTGTGATGCCTGGATAGTACAGATGGAGTTATTTACACTTTGAGGCATTGCAACAGTGTGCCACGTGTCCAGATCATATTTTTAAAGCCCAGGTGACTTAAATAAGATCAACAAATGTGTTTTAAAGTCTAGTAAAGTTTAAATATGGATCGTCAATGGAGAATTTTGTGCCAAGTGTAGCCACTGGAATGAATTTTCAAAATTTCAATTGCAGTCTATAGGGTTTTCAAAGTGGTGATCTGTGTCGTCTTGCTACAGAGTGATAAATTAAGGAATTTGATCTTTTGTGCCATGTATGAACAACTATTGGATGTTGTATGAAGGAAGGTTTGGCGATTCTAAAGATATTTATTGTAGAGTTATCTCTTTAGGGTTTCTGGTTAATTTTTTAATTAGTATTTAATCCTTTGGCTTATCTTGTTTTGTTCTTCACCATCAATGAGGAATTGTTTCAGAGTTTTATAATATAGATCAGATCAGATTCTCAAGGTCCTGAGATTTTCAAAGAAGGATAATTGGTTTTCTGCAATTCTTAGGGGTTAAGTTTCCTGGGGTAATTAATGCATGTTAGGAATTTAATTCTTTATTCCTGTTGCAGGGCATTGTGCTTTTAGCTTCCCAAGGTGGATAGTGGCTAGATCAAATTTGTCAAAACAAAATGTTTTAAAGGAATATTTCAATTTGTATGACAGAGATGCTTTAATGTTGGAATGAATTATTGTTCTCTATCATGTAATATTTTAATAAGTTTGATCCCTAACCCTAAATGATCCAAAGCTTTTTGTAGTCCTTGGCCTAAAAAAGGATTTCCAAGATCATTTAGAAGGAGCCGGACACTGGGGAAGTAACACATGCATTAAGCTATTTATTGTTTCTAGTGAGTATAATAGATCTATATCTAGAGAGTATTATTATATAACATAAAGTTGCAGATCTTTTGCATTTGTTGAAGTGACATATGTTTTGAAGCATTTTGGAATTGAAGCTGGATTCTCTGTACTTAATACAATATTTTAGATTTTAAGTCTCTCCTTGGTGCTTACTTGTTGAATTGTGAATATTTTGATTCATTGCATGGAATTTATCTATGTATATGTCATTAGTCCTTAGTTTTAATCTAGGATCAAATCAAATAATGCTTTGGATATGACATAAGTTCTTTGGGTTTGTCTATAGAAGGATCTTATAAGTAGTGTTTGATCTGAATTATCTATATTTATGGTTTTGAGTCCTTGATAATAGTTAGTTTCTCTATCCTTTATTTGAACTAAAAATATTTCTCAATGGATAAAGCACTGATCAGTAATGAGTATTTTCTACATTGATACATATATGAATACATTTGGTTATATTCTTCCCTATAAAACATCAAAACTATTTTAGTCCCTTTGAGTGGTTGTTGATTGTGTGTCCTGCATGGTAATGAAGAGTCACTGAATGAGTGGTTATCATTTCATACTTTCTTACCATTTATCTGTTGTTAAAATCCATATTATAAGGAGTTGTAAAGAGTTGATTATTATCTGGATTAGGTGTACCTGCCTAGGTTTTGCAGAGCCAGAAGTGCAGAGGGCAATCTTGTCCCTATAGTTAGTGCAGTTACCTTGCAAAGCTTTCACACTTGGATATAACCACTCAAAATATCAGTCTCAATTTATATTGGTTTATTTTCATAGCATAACAGTTTCAAACACCAAAAAAACCTAAACCATAAGGTTTTTCACTCCAATGCTAAAACCAAGTCAAATTAACCCCTAACACCTATCGGTGGAAGTAGAAGATACTGAAGAACTAGAAGATGATGATTAGGATTAAAAATTAGTTGATGATGTGAGTGATAAATATGTCAAAGAAGAGGAACTAGATCATGATGATGTAGGATTTATTGTTTTTGAAGACAATATCTGTGTGGATTATGACATTATCTGGAATGATAATAATGAAGATGATGATGATATGACCAATCCTTACAATGTCAAATCTGGATTGGATGATACAAATAAGAGTTGGATGAAGAAGAAGATCAATGACATTCAAATGTATGAGTTATGTGATTATATTATCTATTTGATATTCATTTCTTGATATAATTATATTTTACTTATATAGTTACATAATTAATTCATTATATACTTTTTGTTACAAGTGTGGTTTCCATTGCACCAATAGATTGACCTATCAATGCCTGATACAACCACTACACTTATAGAATCCACAGGAGGAAGTTAGCCCCTTGTCACAAATCTCAAGGGGAGCATTGACCATTTTCCAACAATCTCCCCATCATCGTTACTTGAGGGGATTTGAACCAGTGACCAAGCTCTGATACCACTTGTTACAAGTGTGGTTTCCATTGCACAAAAAGATCAACCTATCAATGCCTGATACAACCACTATACTTATAGAATCCATAGGAGGCGGTTAGTCCCTTGTCACGAATCTCAAGGGGAGCGTTGAAAATTTTTCCAACACTTTTTAATGTTGTTAATTCATGATGTTACAACTTTTGTAGCTCTCCTAGAAATTTCTATATGATAAAATCTTAATTAATATACACCTATTTATGATTAGATATTATTTGATCACATCTTTGGTTATTTCATTCCCAAGAAAAATGGTGTTTCCTCATGTTGACCCCGCATAGTGACATGGGAATGGGGCCAACTTTGAATTTTTTTTTAATTTATGCATGTATGGAGTAAAAATTGACATGGTTAGCCTAGATGCATGCATTGATGATATGTGAGGGTTTCAAGAGTCAAACATGCGGTCATGCTATATAAATACATCTCATCCTTCTTAATAATAAAATTTGCCTTATTCTTCATCTCTTTCATATATATTGATTAGCATTTCTTTGGTTAATGGTTTCAAAAGATGAGGTTCTCTGAGCCTCACCTTGGATCTATTACACATCAGTTTGTGCATTTTCATTAGAAATTAATATTTAGATGATCTTTAAAAATCTCATTGAATATAAACTTGGTCCAATCTAACATTAGCCCCTTAGGTAATTATCCATTTCCTCCAAGTGAATGGAACCTTTTGTACCAATGCATCTATGTTTTCATATCCTCATGGATCAAGACTTGAAATCACCTTAACAATCTTCTTTATGTCATAGCATATCTCCAAAGTGCCTTTGACACGCTTTACATGTGTCAATATCAACTAGAGTGAATATATTTTTAAAGTCTCCTAACACATTCCATGACAAGAAAATGACTCATTTGGATTAAGGAGTACTTTCTTAAACTATTCCTGCATATATATTTTTAAATTTTGGCATGAGTGGAGGAGCACAACATAGCATACTGAACCGAGACCCTTAGTGGAGAGTTGCATCGAGAACCACTACATCCATCCCCTGAGTGGAGAGTTGCAAGAATTCACTAGATGAGTCCTGCAAAGCCATTGAGCGTAGGAGGAAGACTAGGAACCATTTGGCAGGAGGAAATCCAGAGTGAGAGGTAAGGGCACTCATAAAGGGAAAATCGACCAAGGGACAATGATTGTAATTAATATTTCCCCCACATTTTGAAATCTTTCTATAGGTACAATGATTTAGACTCTGTTTTTTCCCATCGAGGTGTTGTATGCTATATATTTTGGTCAATTCAAGACAATGTCCCATTGAAAAACCCAAGTACTACATAGTAATTTTGTCTGATTAGTTTGAACAACCAATATTTGAGATTTTTAATCAGTTGGGTGGCCATTTTTGGCTTGTGAACTACAATTTTTGTATCTTTCTTAGCATATTTTTTCTACTCTAAGATTGAAAAGAATTTCCGTCACATAATAACATGTGAAGTCCACTAGGGTTCAAATTTCTAAACTTCAATGAAATAAATTTACATATTGCTTGAAAAAAATACATGGTCCATGAGTGTAATGAAAAATTCCTAGTTCCTATCCATAAGAGAACATATAGAAGTACAAGAGATGAAAAAAAGACAAAGAATCATTAAAAACTGCCAAATATTTCACTGACTCAACCAAACTTGCATAAGAATAGTACAGATGCCAACACTAGGGAAATCCCAAAAGAGAAAAAGTTCCATAATAGTATAAATGGTTCAAAGATCCTATGGGTGTCTGGAAAATGGTGAAGGAATGTTGGATAGGGAAGGACCCAATTATCCTCTTTAACTGGATTAGTATGTCCATTTAGAAATAGACTGAATTAGACTAATTTGGAGGAACCCAATTACTCTGTCCATTTAGAAATAGATTGAAAGGATGGTTACATGAGGGGATATTTCACATCAAAGGTGGTCCAAAATTTTTTATAGACTAACTAACCAAACACCAATACTACCTGAGATAGACTATTATCTTTGAGGAAGGTGGTCCAAAAAAATTCATAGACATGTACATAAAGTAATAGCAACCTTCCACCAACTAACCCAATCAACCTCCAATAAACAAGACAATGAATCCTATAGATGTTACCAAAACCTAAGGCTTAAGAAAATAAGGTCGGTGACCCTAAAAACCATTCCCATGTTTACCAAGTGATCTCTGATCATCAGACCCTTACAACGTTTATTGATACAATCACAACTATTGTTACCTCCACATGCATTTGACTAGTAGTGACAACCTCAATTTTTAATCCCCCAACCGCATACCTTGGGATAAAATCACCATGAAAGAAAAAAATTTATAATATACCAATTTTCTGGTTTATTCCATAGAGGGATTGAAAGTTATGCAATTTTTAATGTCCAATGGATACCCTAACGAGGGTTTCTACCTGCAATCACAAAAACCATGATAACTTATCCAAAACAACATGAAATTCTCTCAAACTTGATTTATTCAAGATTAGAATAAAATCATCTTCCAACCATGTGTCATTTTTGGCACCAAACTCCTATACATAAAAGAACAAGGCTTTGCAAGTTGAGAAATGAGTGAAATTTTCATAAATAACATTTCTCTTTATTGATTTTTCCCTCAAAATTCAACAACCTCCATACTCGATCCAAAGAGTATTTATATAGTCATTAAACACCCTCACCAAATATTTTAACCTAATTTTAAAATTAGTTTGTCATTTGGGAAATAAAATGCAACTTTTTGCACCAAAATGACAAAAGTTCTCATAACAACTTTTGAGCAATTTTGACAACTTTTACAATTTTCAACCAAACGATCTCCTATCAACATAGGACACCTCAAACATGCTAAATATGAAATAAAACCATGAATTACATAAATTTCATAAATTTTGGCCACCTAAGGAGGAATTGACCAGTGTTGATCTTTTGAGGACCAATGTAGGTACCACCAAATAGGTATTTGTCAGATATGTCTTCCTTGAGTGAGGGAAATTCGGGAAGGGAATAGGAAAGAGAGAAATGTAGTAGGTATAAAAGATTGAGATATAGTAGAGGTCAAAAAATTAGAAAAAAAAATTTTAAATGCATGAAATTGTTTCTTGTTGAAGCGGGTCATGTTTTTATGATGACGAGAGCATAGGAAACATCGAGGTTCCCTTGAGGTACAAACATCTATGTAAAAAATGGGTACCCAAGGAAATTCATCCAATAAACACTTATTTTTGTGTCAATGAGAGGATATACCGTATAAAATCATCATCATTACATGGTTTGAGCCTATTTTGCATGGATGACATAAAGGTCTATTATGAGAAAGTTATTGAATTGATGGAGTATGTCAGATCCTGTTACAGCTACAAAGATTGGATGCAACTAGTTCGATATACAAGAAGTATGCATAGGTGTGCATTCAAATAAAATTATATACAACTAAAAGATAAATATCAAAATAAAGGAGTGGTTATGTACAATGGAAGAAGGCCAAAAACATTAGGGAATATTTTAGGGTTTATAAATAATACACAACTTGGCTCAACAAATAAGAAACCCAATTGTATATTCGAGGTGCACGAGGAAAACTATGTATTCATATGTGAGATAAAACTAATAATTGCAGGGGAAGAGTTGTTATTTAATTACAATTTGAATTGCATAGATACAAACATAGTTACTATGAGGGGTGTACATACTATATACCATTTTACCCAACCTCTAATTAATGACTCCAATGTACCATTTTATTATTATGTTTTTTTCGTAAGTCTATTGGTTTCATTTTGGTAATATTTTTTTTTATATTTAAATTTTGTCACAGCGAGACATTGATCGCAGGGGGAAGGCTTCAACCCAGAGCATAGAGTATGATGCATCTTCACGCATTTCTACCCGACAGGTTTACCTCATTGTAATTGTACAAATTAGATACAAGCACATTATTTAATTATTAATTGTAATTGTACAAATTAGATACGAGAAAAATGTTTTTTTTTTTTTTTTTGTAAGTTTATTGGGTTAATTTTGATAATGTTTTTAATATTCTTGACGCAATTGGATGATCAGGGAAATGCACTAGTAAAAGAGGAGAGCATCCATAGGGAGGTGCAGACTGTATTATGTGATGATGAAATCACATATTCCACAAACCCTGTGAATATGATAAGGAAGACCCAAAAAATGCAATGAAGGAATCCTTTAGTTGTTATTTGTAGTGCCTCAAACATATGAGATAAGAGAAATGGTTAAAATATCAACTTAGAGAGAACAAAACATGCAAGTAAGGTATAATGAGATCTTTAATTATAACATAAGTTCATTCATGGTTTTATATTTTTTACTCTTTTATGTCATGAACTAAAATATGTATTGTTATTACAAGATTTTTTGCATCCTCATGATGCTGCTGGCCATGATCAGGGTACTATAGGTGCTGCCCAGGGAGTAGGGGTTGGTACAAGTGTTGATCCCGATCTTCCTACGCATACATTACATCATCTGACCCCATTATCCGTGCCTATATTCTAAACTAAAATTTTAGAAACACATGACATGCATGCATCGAGTAGTGCATGCTTTGGCAGTGAACACATCCCAAACCATAAATGAGAACATGTACCCGGGGATGCAAAGGCCACTAGAACTGGTGATGTTTTAGAAAATTTTCCTAGATCTTCCTGTATTACTAGTATGAGAACATTGCATTTATTATCATTGGAGATCTTTGGGTCCACCATACGTACACGGTGTAATGTCCAAAATAAAGATTTAAAAGATGAGCTCATTAACTATTTAGTTGTGTTGTTCAGTAATAATACATTCAACCGAACCAAGGTCCTTAAGAAAGATGGTCCCTTTCTAATGTATGTAAGGGACCAATATAGGTCACATTTAGAGAAGAAAAAAAAGTACGAGAATCTCTCCATGATTTTAGAGAGAGAGTGGAAGAACCTGGTGTTGGATGGAAAGAAGAAGCTTGAAAAGAAAAAAGAAAATACACAACCAGACCAAGGAAGATATGTGATACTATAAAAAATGTAATTATCTACTTACTACTATTTATTTTTACATAATCTAATGTATTTCAAACTTTTCATAGGTTTCCCAATGCATTGAAGGAAATGAAGGCAAGACTAGAAAAACATGGGAAACACAAACTTGGATTTGGTGGTTATATGAAATTAGCCACATGAATTGTAAGTATCAATAAATGAAATATTGCATTCAAATAATAAATTACAAATAATTTTGGTTTTATCACACCATAAAAGAAAAATTCATGATCTTATGAAAAATGTAGGGCTCTAAATTCAACAAATGTTAGAATGAATTTAGAATAACTGGGGGGGGTGAATCAGTTATCCTCAGGTCTAGATGTACCAATTGAAACTTTCTAGCACTTTAAACAACTCAGATCTGCTCGGTAACAACATCATATGTCAACAACATAAATATGCAGTTTATTGTTCAAATGTAATCAGCTTGCAGAAACTTAACAGTAAAACACAACATAAACATTCACACAAGTTGACACCAGTATTTAACGTGGAAACCCAAATTGAAAAAAAAACCACCAGTAACATGCTACCAAGTTTTCACTCTTCTGAAGTGAGCTCTGCTAGGAGCCAACCCCATTAAAGGTTAAAAAACACATTGCTAAATGTGATCTGGTTAAAGGATTTAATCACCCTGTCAGGAGTGGCCTTGTTAGAGGACTTATAACATTCCACCTAAATGTCACCTTGCTCAAAGGATTTATACAATGACTATTAGGTCAACCTGTTTAAAGGATTTTGAATGATACAATGGTTAGAAAGTAATCAACATGTGTGATCTGATACATAAAACTTACTTTGCAAATCTAGATCCAATTCAGCTCTAATGCTAATTCAGTGAGTGGCCTCCATTCTCATTTCAATCTTTAGATCTGCTTGGAAATCCATCAAGCAATCACTTTTGCAACTCTCTGCTTCTCTGCTCAGCCTTCTCTACTAGATCATGCCAATCAGTAAATTAACCATGCAATCCTCTTGCACACACTTTTCACATTCATCTCACAACTTGAATAGCCCCTTGAGGTTATCTTATACCTCTTCATCTAGGTAAAATAAATCTTTGCCGCTTAATCAAGATCATAGATCTTAGGTTAGGTTAGATCCAATGGATCTTTCCATCATTTACATTTAATTTACTTCTCCAAAGCAATCACTAATTAAATCTTGAATCCATGCGTTAATTATGATTACCCATGCATTTAAATAGTGTGGACCAATCATGCTTATCCTTAATTAACTTTACATATCCCAATAAATTAAATTATGTCATCCAGAGATCTCAAATCTCAACAATTACCAAAATACTGATGCTCGGCCAACACTATGTTCTTCCACTCGGTCATCACTATTTTCCTTGGCAATTTACTGACGCTCGATCAACACTTATAAATTATGCTCGACATACACTGGTGGTCGGTTGACACAAACTTCGCTCGACATATACTGTTCCCAGTAAAATGACATCATAACTTAGTGTTATAGATAAACAACACATTACTTTGCCAATGTTCCAACTGATCAAGTACCCTTGTTATTTTCCATAACTCAACCATTTTAATCGGTCTTCTTGTTATCCTTGCCTTCAAGTCTTCTTCAAAAATCAATAGATATGGTACTCAAACATATAGCAATAGTCTCACCAGTTAAGGTTTGACATCAATGAAAAAACAACAATTGTTTCCATTGTAACTTTGCAACAATCTCCCTCTTTGGCATTGATGGCAACACTAAACATTAAAACAATAATTTTTACAATCATAGTTACCATAGAATCCAAAAAGTCTGCTTGTGTTCCTTGATATGAAAAAATCTTCATTAATGTCTTTAGCTTCATTTTGATTCTTTTCTTGTAAAAAATTTCCCCCTCTGTGTCTATAATCACACTAAAATCTTTCAATTTCTGTTATGTTCATCTGTAGACTCCCTCTTTCAATAAATTCTCCATTTTTCTCGAAGTATAGTAAACTCTCCCTCTTTGACAACAATGACAAAGACATTGACATCTTCATCATGTAGATTCTTCTGTTCTAAATCTATATCATGCTATTCCTATCATCTTGCTTATGGCTGATCCTCTTTTCTATCCTTGTCATTCTTTCACAACTTTAGGCAACTTCCTAAAGTGTGACTTCCTGTGCATCAATGTGTCAAATATTCTAAATATAACATTTGATACAACAATTCCATTCTAAACTAATTAGCCTCAATTAGGGGAATCAACCCTAATTTACCTCACAGATACTCATGAGCATCCTTGGGTAGTGCTTTTGTAAAAATGTCTGCTAACTATTCCTTAGTATGCACATATTCCAGTCTCACTTCCTTGTTTTGAACTAGCTCTCTCAAGTAATGATACTTGATAGCTATATGCTTTGTCTTAGAGTGCATCATAGGGTTCTTAGAAATATTAATGGCACTCATGTTATCATAATATATAAAAACTAGTTGTGTGATCTCCTCTTTCATACCTTTCAGCAGTATCTTCAACCACACAATATTAGAACATCAACTACTGCTACCACATACTCGGCTTCAGCTGTAGATTGTGAGGTGCAATTCTATTTCTTGCTTTTCCATGAAACCAATCTCTTTCCCAAAATAAATGCACCACCTATGTTGCTTTTCCTATCATCCACATTTCTAGCCCAATCAGAGTCATTGTAAGATCTAAGCTCAAAATTATCATTCTTTTTGTAATACAGTCCATATTCATCTGTTCCTTTCAAATATCTCAAAATTATTTTTACTACCATCATATGAGTTTCCTTGGGATTGGTAGAAAATCTTGCAACAATTCCAACAAATAGAGCAATATCAGGTCTGTTGTGCACAACATATTGCAACTTTCCAATCATTGACCTGCAAAGGGTTTGCTTCACTTCTTTTGTATCATCATATTTTGTTAACTTCTATCCAGTAGCCATGGGTGTACTCATTGGTTTTGATTCTTCCATTCCAAAAAATTTTAGTATCTCCTTGACATATTTTGATTGAGTAATGTAGATACCATTCTTCATTTGATATATTTGTAAGCCAAAAAGAATTTAATCTCACCAAACATAGACATCTCAAATTCAGTTTGCATGTCTTTTGCAAATGTTTGGCATAACACATCTTTTCCACCAAATATAATGTCATCAACAAAAATTTCAGCTAATAAAGTACCTTTATTTTGTTTTGTCTTCAAATATAGATTGATGTTGTCATTGGTTCTTGCGAATCCAATCTTTATCAGATAATTGTGCAATCTCTCATACTATGCTCTTGGTGCTTGCTTCAGTCCATATAGTGCCTTTTGTAGTCTGCAAAGCATGTTCCTCTTTCTAGGTTCAACAAATTCATTAGCTTGTTCAATGTACACTTCTTCTAATATCCCATTCAGGAATGTTGACTTTACATCCATCTGATAAACTTTAAAACCTTTGTAGGCTGCATATGCAAGTAAGGTTCTGACTCCTTCCAACCTTGCAACTAGGGTGAATGTTTCTCCATAATCAATTCCTTCCTCTTGTGCATAACCATTTCATACGAGTCTATCTTTATTCCTTGTTACTTCTCCATGTTCATTCAACTTATTTCTGAATACCCACTTAGTACCAATTATATTTTTGTCATTTGGCCTAGGTACAAGTGTCCAACTTTTGTTCTTTTCAATATGATCAATCTCTTCATTCATGGCTTGTATCCAGTCTTCATTTCCTAAGGCATCTTTTACTGTTTTAGGCTCAAAATCACATAACAAGCATGTACCATCTCTCAACTTACTTCTTGTCATAACCATAGAATCCTTTGATCCTATGATTTGATCAGGTTTGTGGTACCTCCTCACATACTTTGCTAGAGTAGGTTCTTGCTTTGTTTCAGATTCATTATTCTCATTCAATTCAGGTTGATTATGTGTCTCGACATCTCCATCAGATAGCTCAGCAATTACCTTCTGTTTCCTGGAAACCTCATTCTGTGAGTTGGCAGGTGCTAGCTGTTGCTTGGAAACCTCATTCTCAGGTTCAGGTAATACATTAGAATCTTCCTCATCCAGATAGACAAATGATTTGTAACTTTCAGGTTCCTGTGTGCTTTCTGCTTCATTTCTTTCTGCATATTCATCAATTCTAACCTTTGCACTTTCCACAATTTTTTTAGTGTTAGAATTCAAACACTTATATGCTTTACTTTTAGTTGAATAGCCAATAAATATGCCTTCCTCACCTTTAGCATCAAGTTTGCCATTTTTGGTTATCCTTTAGTATGAAACATTTACTTCCAAAAAATTTGAAATATCTTACATTAGGTGCATATCCATACCATAGTTCATAAGGTGTAGCAATAATACCTTTCTTGACTTGTACTCTATTTAGGGCATAGACTATTGTACTTATAGCTTCTCTCTAATATTTTTGTGCAACATTTTTCTCCATCATTAGTGTTGTGGCACAGTCCATGATAGATCTATTTCTCCTTTTAGCAATACCATTCTGTGGTGGTTTCCTAGGTGCGGACATCTGTCTTTTTATACCCCGGTCATTGCAAAACATGTTAAACTCATTATAAATAAACTCACCTCCTCGGTCAGATCTCAAACATTTCAGACTTTTACCTGTCTCCTTTTCAAATTTTTTCCAAGTACCACTTAAATAACTGGAATGCATCATATTTTTCTTTAAGAAACATAAAAGTCATCATTCTAGAGTAACCATCAACAAATAGAATGAAATATTTATCTCCAGAGGAACTTTTCTCACCAATGGGACCACAAAGGTCAGTATGAACTAATTCCATAATTTCCTCAGAAGTATGAGTCTTGCTTTTGAAACAAGATTTAGTCATTTTTCCTAATTGACATTGCTTACACATTGCATTTTCAAGTTTCTTTAAATTAGGCAGCCCTCAAACCTTTTTCAATTTTCTTATGCTTACCAAGTTATCAAAGTTTACATGACACAACCTTTTATGCCATAACCAAACATCATTTTATTGTGCAAACAAGCATGTCTCATCAGCTAAGTCCAGATAGAACATGTTACCTTTTGTCTGCTCTCTACTTCCAACTAGTTCTCCAGTGGCATCAATAGATCTTTGCCTTCTTGTGATGGAATTCAACTCTGTAACTAGAAGTATTCAACTGTGCAACACTCAATAAATTATAGTTAAGATCGTCAACCCAATATACATTGTCACATATGATCTTGTTAGTCAATCTAATTGATCCTTTCCCTTTAACAAGACATGGTGCATAATCACCAAATTTAACATAACCACCATTACATTGATCTAAGGTTTAAAATTTATCCTTATCACTAGTCATGTGATGTGAACAACCACTGTCAATGACCCAACAATCACCTTTACTCATATAATAAATTAACGTTGTTTTCTCATCATCATCAGAATCATTTTTCATAGCAACATACACAACTTCTATATCATTTTCATCAGAATTACCAGATCCACTATCAGAAGCTTCTTCAACTATATAGAAATATTTCTTACCTTTGTCTTTGTAATCCTTATACTTTCTGAAGTCTCGGTCATCCTTTCTATCTTTGTACTTGTTGTCTCTTCTTTCATCTTTTTCATTATTATCGGGACATCTAGCAGCATTATGACCAACTTTGCTACATGAAAAACAAATGATAGGAAGTTTACCTTTGAATTTTCCTTTTCCTCTAGATAGTCTTCTTGCCATAAGTGCCTCAAGTTCTTCTAGATCATCATCTGTAGTGTCACTATCACTGTTCACACATTTCTTTCCTTTCTTTGATTTGTTAAGGACCAACTGGGATCTGAATGCAGAATCAATAGCTTGTGGAGTATAGTTATCGAAATTTGACATCTCAAATGCAGTAAGTCTGCTTACCAGACCTTCCAAAGTCAAATTATTTTTAGGAGTACATCTCAATTCTTGAATTGCAGAGACTCTAATAGCATATATAGGAAGAAGAGTCCTCAGTACCTTGCTCATAATGGTGTTATCATCAATAGTTCCATTAGCTCCTCTAATAGCATTCACAACTTCTTTTTATCCTACCACAATATTGAACTATATTTTCTCCTTCTTGCATTTTCATTTCATCAAACTTACCAATTAAACTTTCAGATTTGGCTCTCAGCACATTTGTATCTCCTCCATAGAACATTTTTAAGGTATCCCACATCTGCTTTGCATTTTTAAAGTTCTTTATGTCTTCAAATTTAGGATATCTCATGGATGATGCGATCTCCAACATTGCTTGATTGTGTTCCTTCTTTTCTCTTAACTATTCAATGGTGAGAGGTGTTGTTGGGACTACATAATCTGTTGGAGATTTGCTTCTGTGCAAATAGTTAACTGTATGTTTGCTATTGATGACAACATATAGTATACAAAAGTGAACTATATTTAGTTTTCAATATGGATATGAGGAAGCCTTGTGTGGTTTTTTTTACATTTCAGACATAGTTACTACACCATTTACATACACGCAGATTCAGATGTTCAGTAACAGTTGAGTTATGTTACTCTATTTACCAACCAGAGTTTCAGAAGACTATTTTCAGGAAGCTGACAATAATTTCATTGATTCTTCCATTGCGTCTATCTTTGGGCTATGCATGTTCAGAATAATGTTCAATTATGAGTTAAAGACTATTACCAAAGGTGCTAATCATGTTTTATCTGAAGCATGATGTTTGAGTAATTTTGGTGGAGTTGACTACGTGAAGTGATATGTCTATTCATTTTGACTTGCGAGGTTCTAATTATGTTGCATGCTTGGTTTGGCCGACTAAAGAAGTACTAAAGGAATTCCTAAAGCCGTCAAAGATACAATATTGTGGAGAAGATACTTATAGTAGTTCATTTGAAGATCACCAAGTGTGAATGATAAGAAAAGAGACAAAAAAAAGTACAAAACAAAATGTTAATTATTTTGGGACAGTAAAGACATTTCATTCATCAAGAAAAGATCTATGTGAAGAAGCAGTGAAAACATACAATACATTGGAACTGATCAAGACAGTAGGTCTACTCAAATAGTTCATTTATTAGATATAGTGTATATCTATTTTATTGAAGGTTGCAAATTTCATCATTTTAGCAATGAGCTTTTAGACAGTGAGTCCTCATCCCTAACAGGGTTATTTTTAAAAGACTCCTAACAGGGTTCGAACCTTAACTAGGTCTCTGTACTTATTGCATTGTAAAGATCAACTCCTAATAGGGTTGTAAGATCTTCTAATAGGGATTATTATACTCAAGTATAGTTCTTTGTGGTTGCTAATTCCCACCAGGGTTTTTACCTATTTGGTTTCCTTGTAACCAAGATTGTTGTGTTGTATCTTGTGTTATCTGAATGTGTTAATGCTTATTTTTATTCTGTAATTTATTGGAGAAAAGAATTAAACTAGCCGATAACTGATTCATCCCCCTCTTAGTTATCCCTTGGGACTATTCCAACAATTGGTATCAGAGCCAAGTGCATTGGAAAGAAAGCCTAACAACTTAAGGTAGTTCAAATGTTGTACTTTAGGAAAGAGAGTCCTAAGTTTGATGGAGAGAACTATCTTGAATGGAAGAACAAAATGATAACACATATTCAGTGCATTGGTTTTAAGATCTATGAGATTTCTACTCATGCAATTGATGTTCCCACCTTGAAAGACCTTGCAGAAGAAGACTCTACAAATAAACAAAAATAAGTATTCACTCAAAATGCAATTTCCAAGGAAGCCCTAATCAGTGCCCTATCTGACAGTGAATTTTTGGAGATCAAGAAGGAAAAAAAAGCATATTCAATCTGGAAATACTTAGAAGATATGTTTGAAGGAGACATCCAAGAAAATAATGCTTGCAGAAAGACATGGAAGAAAAGATACAATAATTTAGAGATGCTACCTAAAGAGAACATCAAAGCTTACAATCAAAGGATTAATGAAGCAGTATCAGGTATCAGGAACAATGGTGGAGAAATTTCAGAGGATGATATAATGGACAAACTGATGACCACATTGACAATAGATTATGAAAGCAAGATTAACATCTTGGATCAAACCATGAAATTCTCAAAGGACTTCAAAAGAGAAACCCTGATTAGCAAAATATCTGCATTTGAGATATCAAGATTGAAGACAGAACCTAAAATGGAAACAACTTTCAAAGCTTCAGTCCATGGTAAGAAATCCTTGAACATCTCTAGTAATAATGGAAAAGAAGAAGTTGATACTGAACTAGAAGAAATCATTTCTATGATTGCTAAGAATGAAAGAAAAGGTAAAGGGAAATATGAAGGACAACTACCATTCAAATTTTTTTCATGCAACAAAGTTGGCCACTTTGCATCCTAGTGTCCTACAAGAGTCAAGAAGTTCAGATCAGATTACAAGCCCAAATATACTAAGGAATGATATCATGCTGAAGATGGTGTAACTAATGATGACTCAGGAGAAGATGAAATTAAATTTGTTTCTATTAAAGACAATGAAAAAATGATTGATCAAATAGAAATTAAAGACGAAAAGAAAGCTCAAGAATTGGCTTTAGTTTCACAAGCTGACATCAGAACAAACTGGATCATAGACATCGGGTGTTCACATCACATGATAGGTGACAAAGATAGATTTATACATCTAGATAAGTACAAAGGTGACATGGTTAGATTTGGAGATAACACTCCCAAACCTATCATAGGCAGAGGATCTATCACCTTAGATGGAAAGAACAAGACATATGATGTTCATTATGTTGATGGTTTGCATCATAACTTACTAAGTGTTGGACAACTGCTAGATAAAGGATATCAGTTGGAATTAAAGAAAAATAGATGTATTATCAACAAAAAATAAGGAGACATGGTTGCATCAGGCTCAAAGACCAAAGATAATGTCTTTCAACTTAACTGTGAAGTAAGTTGTTTTGTTGCAAAAGTGGATGGCAGTTGGCTATGGCACAAGAGATTTTGTCGTATCAATTTTGAAAACATAGTAAAGATAAGTAATGCAAAGGCAGTAAGAGACCTTCCAAGTATTGCAGTACCAGTTGATACTATGTACAGAGAATGTGTGATGGGGAAGCATGTGAGGACCTCATTCAGGAGTAAACAGAACTCTGCAGAGAAAAAATTAGATCTGATGCATACAGACCTATATGGACCTACTCAAACAAGATCATACTATGGAGAAAGGTATTTTATTTTGTTTGTTGATGATTTCTCAAAGATGATGTGGGTTGCATTCTTGAAGGAAAAATCTAAAGCCTTTGAAAAATTCAAAGCATTCAAAGCCAAAGTTGAAAATGAGTCTGGATTGAAGATAAAATGTCTGAGATCAGATAGAGGAGGAGAACTCACCTCTGACCAGTTTTATGATTACTGCAAAGAACATGGAATCAAAAGATAGTTAACTGCTATGCAAGAAGGATTAGATCAGATAATCAAGAATGATACATGGGAACTGGTCCCTAGACCTTGTGACAAAAATGTGATTGGAACAAAATGGATATTCAAGAGTAAGATGAATGAAGAAGGTACAGTGGTAAGAAACAAAGAAAGACTGGTATGTAAAGGATATGCACTGAGAGAAGGAATAGAATACACTAATACATTTGCCCTTGTGAGCAGGCTGGAAGCTATAAAGTTATTTTTAGCCTATGCAACATTCAAGAACTTCAAGGTATATCAGATGGATGTCAAGTCAACTTTTCTGAATGGTGACTTAAAAGAAGAAGTCTACATAGAGTATCCTGAAGGATTCAAACTTTCAAACAAACCAGACATGGTATGTAGATTAAAGAAAGCCCTCTATGGACTTAAACAGGCCCCAAGAGCTTGGCATGAGAGAATTTATGGTTACTTAACCATGATTGGATTCAAAAAGGGAGTAGAAGATTGCAACTTATTCATAAGAGAAACACCTGATAGATTACTACTTGTTTCTATCTTTGTTGATGACATTATCTTTGGAGGTAATGACAAACTTAGTGCAGAATTCGCCAAAGAGATGCAAAGTGAGTTTGAAATGAGCATGATTGGACCTATCAAATGTTTTTTGGGATTAAATGTAAAACAAATAGACAAAGGCATATTCATAAATTAGTCTAAGTATCTGAAGGAGATATTGAAGACTTTCAAAATAGAAGATTGCAGAAAACTAGTAAGCACCCCCATGATAACAGGAAGCAAGCTTTCTAAAGATGATGATTCCACAATAGTTGACAAGACACTATACAAGTCTATGATTGGAAAACTCATATATCTTACTCCATCTAGACTAGATATTTCCAATGCAGTTGGCATTGTTGGAAGATTTACAGCTGAACCAATACAAAATCACCTAATGGAAATAAAAAGAATATTCAGATACTTAAAAGGGACTATAGACTATGGTTTATGGTATCCTAACTCAAAGAATATACAACTTCATGTGTATACTGATGCTGATTGGGCAGGTTGTGTTGATGACAGAAAGAGTACATTAGGAGGAGCAGTATTTCTTGGAGACAGGTTGGTTACTTGGATAAGCAAGAAACAAAATTGTATCTCTCAGTCGACAACAGAAGCTGAGTATGTTGTAGCAACAATGAATTGTTCAACAATGGTTTGGATCAAATAGATGATTAAAGACTTTGGTATTCATATTGATTATCCTATTTTTATTCACTGTGATAACACTAGCACTATCAATATGTCAAAGAACCCTGTGATGCACGCAAAGACAAAACACATTGAGATCAAATATCATTTTCTAAGAGAAAAATTTGCAGATAGAGAAGTAAAGTTGGATTATGTGAGCACTAAAGAATAGTTAGCAGATATTTTTAAAAAGCCTTTATCCAAAGATACTTTTGAGTATCTCAGGGAGAAGCTGGGAGTAATTCCCTTTCCCGAGTCTGATTAGAATTTGCAGCAAAGAACATCAGTCCTTGGTGATTGATGAATGTTTGACTACTCTACTTCTAGAGTAGTACCTGTGCTTATTTGTGTTTGGCACCCTTTTCCATTGATTTCAAAGGGGGGGTATATACTAAGGGGGAGAATATACTCTGGGGGAGTATATAGCCATGAAAATAAAAAAATAGTCAGAGGAGCTGCAGCAGTGAAGAGGAACCTTTGATGAGGATATTGAGAAGATTGTAAAAAGAAAGGAAACACTTTTGGATTGATGGTTTTTTTAATCATATGTTGCCATCAGTGTCAAAGGGGGAGATTGTTGGAGATTTTCTTCTGTGCAAATAGTTGACTGTATGTTTGTCATTGATGACAACATATAGTATACAACAATGAACTGTATTCAGTTTTTAGTTGGATATGAGGAAACCTTGCATGGTTATTTTTATGTTTCAGACATAGTTACTACACCATTTACATACACATAGATTTAGATGTTCAGTAATAGTTGAGTTATGTTACTTTGTTTACCGGCCACAGTTTCAAAAGACTGTTTTTAGGAACCCGACAATAATTTCATTGATTCTTCCATTGCATATATCTTCGGGATATGCGTGTTCATAATAATGTTTAGTTATAAGTTAAAGACTATTAACCAAAGGTGCTAATCATGTTTCATCCGAAGCATGACGTTTGAGTAATTTTGGTGGAGCTAACTACGTGAAGCTATACGTCTATTCAGTTTAAGTTGCGTGGTTCTAATTATGTTGCGTGCTTGGTTTGGCCAACTAAAGAAGTACTAAAGGGATTCCTAAAGCCGAAAAAGATAATATATTGTGGAGAAGATACTTATAGTAGTTCATTTGAAGATCACCAAAATTGAATGATAAGAAAAGAGACAAAAAAAGTACAGAACAAAATTTCAGTTGTTTTGGGACAGTAAAGACATTTCATTCATCAAGAAAAGATCTATGTGAAGAAGCAGTGAAAGCATACAATACATTAGAAATGATCATGACAGTACAATTCATTTATTAGATATAGTGTATATCTGTTTTACTGAAGGTTGCATCCTTCATCATTTTACCAGTGAGCTTTTGGATAGTCAGTCCTCACCCCTAATAGGGTTATTTGTAAAAGACTCCTAATAGGGTCCAACCCTTAACCAGGTATCTATACTTATTGCATTGTAAATATCAACTCCTAACAGGGTTGTAAGATCTTCTAACAAGGATTATTATACTCAAGTACAATTCTTTGTGGGTGCTAATTCCCACCGGAGTTTTTACCTATTTGGTTTCCCCGTAACCAAAATTGTTGTGTTCTATCTTGTGTTATTTGAATGTGTTAATGTTTAATGTTATTCTATAATTAATTGGAGAAAATAATTAAACTAGCTAATAATTGATTCACCCCCCCTCTCAGTTATCCCTTGGGACTATTCCAACAATTGGTATTAGAGCCAAGTGCCTTGGAGAGAAAGCCTAACAACTTAAGGTAGATCAAATAGCGTACTTTAGGAAAGAGAGTCGTAAGTTTGATGGAGAGAAATATCTTGACTGGAAGAAAAAATGATAACACATCTTCAATGCATTGGTTTTGAGATCTATGAGATTGCTACTCATGCAATTGATGTTCCCACCTTGAAAGACCTTGCAGAAGAAGACTCTACAAATAAAAAAAAAGAAGTATTCACTCAAAATGCAATTGCCAAGGAAGCCCTAACCAGTGCCCTATCTAACAGTGAATTTTCTGAGATCAAGAAGGCAGAAAAAGCATATTCAATCTGGAAATACATATAATATATGTTTGAGAGAGACATCCAAGCAAAGAATGCGTGTAAAAAGACATGGAATAAAATATACAATAATTTAGAGATGCTACCTGAAGAGAACATCAGAGCTTACAATTAAAGGATTAATGAAGCAGTATCAGGTATCAGGAACAATGGTGGAGAAATTTTAGAGGATGATATAATGGACAAACTGATGACCACATTGACAGTAGATTATGAAAGCAAGATTAACATCTTCAAATGTAGTCAAATGTAATAAGCTTGCAGAAACTTAACATTAAAACACAACATAAACATTCACACAACTTGACACCAGTATTTAACGTGAAAACCCAAATTGGGAAAAACCACCGGTAACATGCTACCAAGCTTTCACTCTTCTGAAGTGAGCTCTACTAGGAGCCAACCCTGTTAAAGGTTACAAAACACATTGCTAAATGTGACCTAGTTAAAGGATTTAATCACCCTTTCAGGAGTGGCCTTGTTAGAGGACTTAGAACATTCCACCTGAATGTCACCTTGCTCAAAGGATTTATACAATGAATGTTAGGTCAACCTGGTTAAAGGATTTTGACTAATACAATGGTTAGAAAGTAATCAACAGGTGTGATCTGATACATACAACTTACTTTGCAAATCCAGATCCAATTTAGCTCTAATGCTAATTCACTGAGTGGCCTCCATTCTCATTTCAATCTTTAGATCTTCTTGGAAATCTGTCAAGCAATCACTTTCACAACTCTCTACTTCTCTACTCAGCCTTCTCTGCTAGATCATGCCAATCAGGAAATTAACCATGCAATCTTCTTGCATACACTTTTCACATTCATCTCACAACCTGAATAGCCCCTTGAGGTTATCTTATACCTCTTCATCTAGGTAAAATAAATCTTTTTCTCTTAATCAAGATCATAGATCTTAGGTTAGGTCAGATCCAACAGATCTTTCCATCATTTACATTTAATTTAATTCTCCAAATAAATCACTAATTAAATCTTGAATCCATGCATTAATTAAGGTTACCTGTGCATTTAAATAGTGTGGACCAATCATGCTTATCCTTAATTAACTTTACATATCCCAATAAATTCAATTATGTCAGCTAGAGATCTCAAATCTCAACAATTACCAAAATACTGTTGCTCAGCCAACAATGTGTTCTTCCACTCGGTCATCACTATTTTCCTCAGCAATTTACTGACGCTCGATCGATACTTAGAAATTATGCTCGACATACACTGGTGCTCGGTCGACACAAACTTTGCTTGACATATATTGTTCCCAGTAAATTGATATCATAACTTAGTGTTATATATAAACAACACATTACTTTGCCAATGTGCCAACTGATCAAGTACCCTTTTTATTTTCCATAACTCAACCATTTCACTCGGTCTTCTTGTTATCCTTGCCTTCAAATATTCTTCAACAATCAATAGATATGGTACTCAAACATATAGCAATAGTCTCACTAGTTAAGGTTTGACATCAATGACAAAACAACAATTGTTTCCATTGTAGCTTTCCAACAACAGAGTTCCCATAGAGTAGGACCTAAATATTGTCTTCCAGCAAGGATATGGAGCAGTGGCTGAATGCCTAAGACTCTTAACTATATAGGTAAATAAAATTAATGAAGTTTATTTAAAATTGAATACTTGTGCAATCTATTCAATATTAATTTCCACCATAAAGTAATTATGTGCATATTTGTTTTAAACAAGAAAGAAATAATAATACTCTACATGGAAGTGGAACGCAACCTGGTGAGGGTGGAGCACAACCTATAGATGGAGGTCATGGTGTGCATCCTAATACTAGATGCATTCATGTGCTATACAAAATGTAGTATGAATTAATACAATTAAACATCTTTAATTTCAATTGGTGTATTAAATGATGCAACCTTTCATGCTTCAACTTTAGAGCATGTAGACCATGATCAACATGTTGGGCATAATTAGGCTAGACAAGATCATGAAAATGATGTGGCCCATCAAATAAATATGACCACTCTTACGTTCTTTTAAATATATTTAATTGCAATTGGTGTATTAATTTATTTAACCTTTCAATTTTTAACTTTAGAGCATGTAGACCGTGATCAACATGTTGAGCATGATCAAGCTAGACAAGGCCAGGAACATGATGTGGCCCCTAAAAGGAAACTAAGTGTGCGGAAAATAGTTCCCTACACTAAACTCCCGAGAAGAGGATCATGCAAATTCAGATTTAACCCTTAGCAATTACAGAATGATAATACAATAACATGCATACATAGAAAAAT
>MU227340.1:512708-529143 GCA_018584345.1 Thuja plicata | reverse complement strand
TACACCAATGATATAACATACTAACAATGGATCAATAACATACTGAAATGTAACACATAATATCATCTAAATCATCTGATTAAATCCACACATACATCCAAAATGCCTAAAAGAGTTTGGCATCCACGAACTGAAAAGCAACATAAAAGGTGGGTATTACATGCAATCACCATATAAAGAGGATGTTGACTAAATAGCCAACTAAATAGACCCTTGGTAAGATACATGTTTTAGTTTTTAGTTTAGATGTTTCGAGATAACGTCTAAATAAAAAACACAAATGCATATCTTACCAAGGGAGTACTTAGTTTTTTTTCAAATTTATTTATTAATTTGATGTTTTAGTTGGCTATTTAGAAAATACCCCTATAAAGAGCCATCCCGCAGTGAGGGATTTTAAGACTGGAGAAAATGAAGAGACCCTATTCGTGAGAAAAATTGTCCAAGCAACAATCTGTAGAGCTAAATAATTGTGTAATTTATGATATAGAACTAGGTTTGACATGAATTATATTGAAGGATGAGATATATGATGATATAGATATAGATCTGGGAGAAAATATTGAAAAAGACAACATCCTTACCTCTTGGGTGAAATCTATGTAGAAAGAAAAGTACCTAGTTAAATTGACTTGCAAAGTGAGTACACTGAGGGGTGAAAAATTCAAGGGTGAAGAGGATAATGATAAGGAGGTTAAGGATCCTTATTATGCAAAAGAGGATTCCATTTCAAAAAGTGAACAAGAGAATGCAAGGAAAGTAAAGGAGCTTGCAAAAATAGATTTCAAACCTCGGATGATTGTACATCCATCCTTCCTGAATATTTTAGAGGAAGAAACCATTAAGGTATGTTTTCAATTATAAAGGAATTATGTTTTATATAAGAAAAGTGATCAATTATATTAATGTAGAACAAATTTCTACAACAATAAAAATTCTTTAATGACATTTTAATCATAAAGGGGAAGGGGTGGTGGCAGTAGTAGTGCTGGATGGAGTGAAGGAAGAGATGGTGGTTTTGATAGAGGTGGAAATGAGGTCAGAGGTGAAGGTATGAGAGGTAGGTGGACTGAGATGGAAGAAATAGATGAGGGAAAAATGATGGAAGAGGTATAGGATCCAAAAGTCGTTCCAATGAATCAAATATTAACAATAGGCGGGGGAAAAATTTTGTTGATGTATGGGGATCAAAAACTAAGGAACAAAGTAGCAATTCCGGCAGTAGAATTCCTAAATCTCTTGGTAGAGGAGCTTGGAATATGAGCTCTAGTGAAAGTGAGTTGAATAGATGAGTAAGTGATGGGTGAGATACTGCAAAATTGGGCGATGGTTGGAATTCTTCAAAAGTTAGTGAACGTGATCCTACATTGAAAGATAATACAAGATGACAAGAGGGTCTCAGTAAAGGTGGTGATGACCTACTGAACACTTCAAAATATTGTGCTAAACAACTTAGCGGATGGGATCATGAAACAATAGGTAGTAATGAGAATGTTGGAGGTAGTGGCTGGGAGTCATAAGATGGCATGTCAAATAATAAAGTCCATGCTTTGATTTAACTCAAGTTTGACTTCCTTGTCAGTTTAACTTATGTTCCAAGTACACTGTAATGTACAGGTTTGATGACATTAGAATGACTGATCATGATCAAAATTATTACAAACAATCAATATAGTTTTTTGTACTTTCAATTTTTTGATAGTCTTATTAAGTACTTAATGTAATTATATTGAGGTTCATGGTTTTTGACCCATTGTATTATTAATTATGAATTGATTCAATGTTTATATTTTTTTTATGTACTATTGAGATTACTTCATTAATGAAATTGGTATAATTTTCTTTTGTATAATTACGACGGAACAAGTATTACTAGCATTGAATTTACATTCACTTTCCTTCTAGCTTTATTTTTGGATCTATATGATACTTCCATTTCTCCATTTCTATATTTTCCTTATTTTTTGTGTCATCCTTATTGCTATATGATGTGGTTATATACAACTGACTCCCTTTCTCTTTGATAATGTGCACCTTTTCTCTCTACTTCCTACTCTCATTTTTGTTCATAGGATCTTCCTTGGTGGCTTTCCCCATTTTAATACTCATTAATATAGTGGGGATAGAGTAGAAGGGAAAAAAAAATATGAAAAATATGTTTTCGTTGAATGATTTCTAAAATATGTATAAGGAAATGTTGTCACATTCCTCTGATTTTGAATCTACTATAGACAATAATCTGATTTTACCAATCCCATCTATGTTTTTGTTTGGCCCAAATTGTGGTCCCTTGAATGTTCAAAGACGCCCTTACACTTATTTGGGGTTATTAAATTATTTTTATTCTCCATTATGAACTATTTAAATTAGTCATCAATACTATGACATTATGGTAGTCTACTTGAAGGGCCACCTATGATAAATTCTATATATATATTGGGTGCTATATAATGGTTGTTGTACTCGTGACATTTTTTGTGATAACAAAAAATGAAAGTTTGCTCCACTTCATCAAAAATCTAACAAAAGTTTAGTTTTTTTTATGATTTCATACGAGCTCGCTATTTTTCAATCCTACTTTTCTATCTTTGCAAAATAACGATGGGTTCTCTATTTCATGAAACAACGAACAATGTCTTTTTCGCCGATTTCAAATGGGTTCTCTATTTTAAAATCCTTGTTTTCTGTGTTTGTGAAACGTCGATGACTTCTCTATTTTGCAAAAAAATGGACAACAAAACAACGAACAATGTCTTTTTTGTCAATTTTGTGACGTACACCACAATGATTTTCCTTGGTGCTTACTGACGATTTTGGGTCATTTTTTTGACATCAAATTAAGTGGTCATTAAAGCAACAAAAAATTCGTGACAAAATTTAAATCAAGGTTTCATCGCCAAGTCTATAATATTTCGTCGATATGTCGCAAAACATGCATCAAAATATGGAGTCAAATATTGTAGTGGAAAGAGTAACTAGACATGATCCAATAACTTGTAAATCAATAATGGAGTATAAGAGCTTGAAAGCAAGAAATAATAACTACAACCATTAAGTATTGACACAAAACCTTAAATCGTCCATAGAATAGTAGAAACACACAGCAAAAGAAAACTGGGCATAGTCTAGTATGTCTCCTATATTGATTATGTGCAAATTACATGAATAGGGTCTGAAAAATGAAACTGCAACTATTTTCTAAGTATTCTTCTATACAAAAAAAAAAATACTCCTAGAATTCTAGATCTAACCGAACTCCTCCCTTAACAATGTGCTCGTAGGTCTTTATAGAAAGAGATCCTGAACCAAATCTCTCCTACTTTTCTCCTAATTGAGTGGGAGCTTTTGTAGAGTATTTTATCCTTCAATTAATAGATTTTATTAACTAATCTCAGTTTGAGTGGGAGTAATATTGTTGCAAGAAGAAGATGGAAATCACATCCAAAAAAATTGATATTAAGAAGTATAATGGCAGAAAAATTGAACTTTGGAAGTTGAAAATGAAGGATATGCTTGTGGATAGAGATCTATGGGCTACAATATCTAGAACAAAATCTCAAACTATGAGTCAAGAATATTTGGATACAATGGATCAAAAGGCTAAGGGCTTGATATGACTATGTTTAGCTGATTCAATGTCCTTGAATGTCCATTAAGAGAAGACTATGAAAGATCTTTGGAAGAAGCTTGGAGTTGTTTATTGGGATAAATTATTGGTATACTAGCTATTATTGAGGAAAAAAGATGTATTCTTTGAAGATGGAAGATCAAGGATCCAAGTGTTGATCATCTCAATGTATTTAAAACAATTGTTTCTTATTTGAGTTCAATTGGTGACAAGACAAGGAGGATCATTTCATGCTTATGGTGTGTCCATTGCGTAACTCATGGGACCACCTTGTTATGGCTATTTGGAGCACAACCACCAAGATCAATATGGATGAGGTGGTGACATCATTCCTTTCTAAAGAGATGCGAAGAGTTCTAAGTCAACTAAGAAGGCTCTTGTGGTTTGTGGTAGATTGAAAGAGAAAGAAACAAATTTTTTTTATTAATAATAAGACTGACATTCCATTTTTTTTAAAATCATGCAAATTTAGATAGGATAAAACTAGAATAGACTTGAAGCATCCTGATCATAGGGAGGTAGTGCAAGATTTTTTCTTTCATTTTTTTTTGTCTATGGCTACTTGTTGGTTATTCATATAGTTGTATAGGTCTATCCAAGGTTACTATGGTTCCCATGTGCCTTGATAAATCAATCCTATGGATTGATATGGTGGCAATATGAAAGGGTTTTTAAGTGATATCTATTTGGTAATTACATCCATGGGGTTTCATCATAGAATGAATTCCTTTAAGGCATAATATTCACATAAAGTATAATCAAATATTGATATTTTATAACATTGATTTATACGATTTTATAAATAAGTTTTTAGGCATGCTAATTAATAATGATTTTAATATTTCTGTATCTTCTTCTATGACAGTTACTATATTTTCATTTGATATGATTCTAGTGAATGTTTATTATGTCCTTTCATATGCTAGGGTTTATGTATCTTAACAACCAAATAAAGGTGTTCTATCACTTGGCAATTTAATATATTCTCAAAAATAAAATTTAATCGTCAATTTCATTAATAAGAATATGATTATTCTATATTTTCTCTTAAGATTACTAATGTAGCGTCGATTGAGACTATGCATTACATTATTTTACCTCTAGTAGTGTTTTTCTAAAACAAGACCAATTTTAAATTTCATACATTGCTACTTTGGATTAGTTTGATTAAGTACTTGGTTGTCTATGGATTAATAAATGTCAAGAAGTGCCTTATATTTACATTCGTGTATAAATAGGCTCAAAATGGTAAATTAATTACAATTGCCAGAGATCTACGTGTGATTATCAATATTGGGTAATTTTATTATGGATACATTTATTCATATGCTTCATAAGACATGTTGGAAAAAATGTATCAACCATGCATCCTAATTTTCTAAATTATAATTGATTAAAAAATTAAAAAAATCATTCTCAATAGTCCAATTCGATGGGTTCATAACTCCTATCTTACGTATCAAGAAATGAAGTTGTTAGATACATTAGAAAAAATCCAAAAGATGTATAGAATTATAAAGAGAATTTGTCAAAGATAAAATAATATTCAAGATATATAATTTCTCTAAACACATCTAAAAATGTAATTAATTAGAATTTGGAAAATATATATATTTTAAAAATTATATTTCCTGGTTTCAACTATGAAATACCATCCAAAATCTCATGAATCTCTATTGGATCATAAGGGATCTTTGAATAGGCTTTCAAAATTCGATCACCCAAACTGATTAGTAAACTATGACATGTTACAATAGTGGTAAGAGCATATTATATTTTTAGCAAATGGTACTAGAACCACATGGCTATTTGAATTTGGAATAATTATGATAGTATCTAGGGTCATTATTTTCATGTAGAGTTTTAGTAAAGTAATTGTGCTTTCAATTTTTATATTGATTTGTACTTGATGGAATATTGCACAAATTGTACAATTGAATTGCAATCACTATCAAATCATTATCAATATCTCCCCTCTCTCTCTATATACATCTCATTATCAATATCTCTGTCTACCTCTATCTCCCCATCCCTCTACATCTCTTTATATCTCCCTCTATCTACATTTCTTCCTCTTTATATACTGAGCTCTCTCTCCTTATATCTCTATTGGTCTATCTCACCCTCTATATCTCTCTCTATCTAGATCCCCCCACTTTATATCTCTTTATCTTGACTCTCTTCCCCTCTCACTCTATTCCTACCTCATTTTCTCCATCTATATTTATCTCCCCCCTCACCCTCCCCCTCCCCCTCCCCCTCCCCCTCTCTCTCCATCTATCTTCATCTCTACATATATCTTCCTCTCTCCCTCCCTATCTCTAGATACCTTTTCTTGTCTCCCCCTACCCCTCTTCATAGACCCATATATCTATATCTCTATTTGCCTCTATATTATCTCCATATTTATGCTTTTAAATCTCCCTCTCTTTATCTCTATATCCTTATCTCTTCATATGAATTTGACGACATACTCATAATAGTTCCATTTGGTGATCAAGCAAAAGAAAGATAAAAACAAAAAGGAAACCAACTACCTCAACCAACCAAAAGCTCATGTGCTCATGATATTGGACGTGCATAACCACAAATTCTCTAACTACGAAAAAATTTACCTAGTAGGAGTTGATTTTTAGTAGACATATGTTATGATATCACAAAGTAAATAAGTTAGCGAATTATACCTATCCAAAAAAAAATTCTACAATCTTGAACATGTTTGTGTTTCAAATGGTACACTATGATAGACGCTCATCTAGGAGGCACATTATTTCAAACAACTAAACTTCAGTGTTAGCAAAACATTAACAATACTTCAAAAAACATTCCTCTAGACTCGTATGTGTATAGACATCCAACACCACATTGTCTTGTATCCCATGTAACATTACTAAGCATACAAATAGGAATATATGGATCTACACCCCCTTCAATACCAACAATGTTGGGACTAAGGTGCCTCATCCTTTTCAAACACTAGAATTTATTATTCAAATGTTTGATATATTTATTTGTTATTTTATTTCATTAATTTCTTACAAATGTTTACTCATCTAGTGGGACCCATAGATTGGGTGGCATCCTACTTAGAAGTGACAATATGACACATATGTTGCACATATGGAAGTAGGTGTCCCACTTTGAGGATCTTGTATTTAATATATATAAATGACATGTGTCATGTTATGGTAGATTTATGACAAAACCTATGACTATTATTATGACACATTTACATACGACAACCTATGATAGTGTAATGACCTTAATTTGTACACGTGTAAATTTTCATTTAGTGTTACTCTCATCTTAGTATAAGACTCAAAAATCTACATCATCCTCCCGCACCCACTCATCACACCAACTCATCACCCACTTCAAAATCTTGACCATGCATCTTGTTAGGCACGGGATGCATGCGCATTGTGGAGACATCTGTACAACTTGCACTCATTCATGAATTTGTTGATGTTCAAAGTGTTGTTGGAGCACTAAAAACTGCTACCCTGTAGTTGTAATTCCTGTATTTGTCGACCCCCAATGCAAAATTTGAATCCATCCATTATAATCTGAGTTTAAAGCTTCATTTGGGCTACTTCTAAAATATTTTGGACTACACGCTTATTGTCTTCCATGCTTCATTCAATCTTTCATATGAATTTAGGTACTATTATTCATATTCAATCTCTTCATATAGGTTTTCGAGCAAGCTCTTGGTCTTATAAGCTTCCATCTCCACTCACATACTCATTTTTCACTTTGTAGTATTGAGGGGAGTTCACTTCTTTTACTCATTTTGTGTCTTTTGATCATATTATATTGTCTCTATCAAATTATCGATATCTCTTCGACTATCTATCACTGATTATGTGTCTTCTTGGTTGCTGTGGAGGTGAAAACACAAAACAAGGATTTTACCAAGGTAGGTCTCCAAATAGCCACCCAAACATTTTTTTAGTTGTTTCCGTCTTTGCAAGTTTTGTAGAGGCACAAGTTCAAAACATCAACCATGTCAACCTTTGAATTTGATATAACATTCTTCCCCTCTTTTGATTTCATAGTATAATCACATTCTACACTATTTTTTTCATTGTATCTCTTTTCTACTTGTTTATTTAGCCCATGTTAGTTTAGTTTGATTTTTGTTTCTATCTCTGTACCTTTTCCATACAGGACGTACTCACATCATGTAGACACCATGAATCTGTGCTGGTGTCCAAGGAAGCGAGATTGCAAAGCTCAAAATTTATCCTTACTATTTATCTCTTCTGTTGGCCATAGTCTAAATATTTTAATCTAATAGTGAGCTCAAGTTATTTACATTTCATTTTTTAGACATATTAGTAGTCTTAATTGTCTTTAATCTATTTGCATTAAAACATGTTAAGTCAAGTAGAACTCTTTCAAACAAACACTACATTTGATCCCCCTAGCTCTTTGTGCTAGTTGAAGTGAGGTATCACAAGGGAAGGCTCATCCCTTGATACTTTAATTAGTATCTAGGTTAAAGTGAGGTATCACAAGGGAAGTATGACGAGTGTCCTACCACCTTTAGGACACATGATAGATTATCTCTTCCCCCTTTTGGGTCTACCACTTTGACGATCTAGGTAGGACCCAAAGCATTTTATCAACATTCATGATGATTTCTAAATTGGTTCCCTTCTAGGTCAAACTAGGTATCCCCTAGTTGACTTGTATGGAATTCATCCCATCTATCATTCTTAAATGCTTGAAGTTACCTCTTGATGGGAACATTCATACCGTCTAGGACACTAGATATTGACCCTTGGTGTCCCATGGGGGTTTCTCTATTGATCATTTTTTGGCCTACTCTGAAAGGGCTCCAGCATCCCCGATAGGATATACTATTCCTCACTTATCAAAAATATAAAATCAGGGAGCTTAATCTAAAATCTGTAGCACCTTCCCTTACTTAACCCTGTCATAAGACTTAGCATCCTTAATCTCTTGTCTCTTCTTTGTTAGAGGCTCAAGGCAAGCGCGTGCCCCATGGGAAGCCTCCTTTCCTACCTTGAGCTATGCAGCCTCTAGTGGTGTCTTATGTTCTACATCTATATATACATTTAATGTGGATAAAGGAAAGGTACCCATGTTGTCGAAGCTCAAGGTGTAACCAAATCTTACCATCCCCATCATCACAAACATACCATGCCTTGTCATTTATGGAAAGGTTAAGAGCTCTCCTAAGACCATACCATCTCCTTCAACACCTGCTACTCAGCCTCCAAGGGCATCCTTTGTTCCTATTGCTTCTAGTAGATAAAAAAGAGGGAAGACATCTATGGCTGAACCAAAATTGCTTACATAAAATCCACCTCCTACTCCATTGGTAGGGCCATCTTATTCGCTAGTGATGAAATCGATGACCAACCATATAAGGAAGGATGACATTGTACCCTCGCAGGATCCTCATTCAGGTCTACACTTGCTTCAAAACCAACTTTCACTTGAGTTTAATTGTCATCCATTAGAGAGGGATTTGGCTCATGTGTCCTCTGCAAGGGAAACAAGTGTGTCTTCAAAGCCTATGTCTATTGTTGCTTCTGCCTTCACCTCTAGATCTCCTCCCACATAATTTATAATTGCACCAGTCAGTCTGGCTCCAACCACCTTTGTCATGCTTCCCCCTGCACTGGGAGTAACCACAAGTCTTTGTGCCAAATGGGTCCAAGTGTTCATCTTCCCTTCATAGGAGTCATCTCTGCTCAACACTCTACTAGATATCCCACTATTTCCTAAGCTGGTGAATATGGTGCACACTCGAGTAGTATCCAATACAACAATATCCACCCAACTTGTGTTAGCCTTAGCTCAGGGCTACCATGCCATCTTTCCTTATGTCCTGAAGGATGCTACACTTGAGCGGAGGTCTTCTCCCCCATCTTTCAAGAGAAAGTTTGAGCATGGCCCTATCCAGAGTTTAGGAGTTGTAAATATGCTCTGGTAGATCCTCTTTCTATTTTGGTCCTTATAGTGGAGCAAGCTCCCGCTTCTCCTAAGTTTTTCTTTGCCCTTTTTGTAAAGGTCAAAGGGGATTCTTCTTCACTTGCACGTCCTCATCGGTCTCCTGCAAGTTATGACACTTTCATATTTTATTCATTGGAGGATATCTCAACGTTTATTGTGATCTTCACATGATTCCTCTCACTTGCCATAATTCAGCCACTGGATGATAATGTCAAGGATGCTTCATCATTGGCTCTTGTTGTTGGTGGGGCACCTAGGGCTTCCATCATGATCGTAGTATTTTAATCTCCACCTCCCTCCCCATATGATCAAGATTAAGAGGATGATGATCTGCCAATGGATGACCCATGAGGGTAGTACTAGCTTCTCCATATTTAGATTAGAGTGTGTTTTATTGTATACCCTGATGATTGTATTTTAGTGTTGTTCCCTCCTATAGGACCCTTTTACTCCATCGTTACCTTGAAATGAAAGGTTTTCTATTGTGTACCTTCTTCTATATGTCATCTTACTCTTCTATTTTTTTGTGTCGTTGATTTTTTGACATTTGGGGACTATGCAAAGTGTTGGGGGCGTTTAGGAACTCCTTCCATGTTGACACCATTTTTTAATTTCTCTTTTTCTTCATGTATCATTCTTCAGATTGTAGCCACGGTTAGCAATGATGAAATATCCCTTGAGAGAAGATATATATCTCTCTTCTGGGTTCTGACACCAATCCATCAAATCTCCCTATCTCTGCGTTGATATTATGGAAATCACGTGTCACCCATGAGAAAGTGACATTCCATGCCAACATCACTTATGTTGACATGCCACAATGCATCTTCTCTCCTTGGAATGGATTATGATCCCCTCTATACAACATAGTCCATCCCAAGGGGGGTTGTGTTATCTATGTGTTGATTTATCTATTATTTAATAATCATGATGTCTCTACACCACATGTTTTTCTTGCACAATTTTCAAAATTTGATCTAGTGTCTGCCTTTGTGGGGCTAATATAGTATCTAGTGACTGTCTTTGTAGGGGCCAAACCACTATCTCAGTGTCTTGATCTTTCCCTATCGTGCAACAATCTAGCTTAGCACTATGCGTACTTGCATGATCTAAATCTGCCCTATCACAATCCTATCTTGCATTTTATATGCATGTCAGCACACCATCTAAAGCCTCCCTATCACATGCCTTTCTAGAATTTTCTATGCATGTCTGAGCACTATCAAAATTGCACTATCATATAGATATTTAGCATAGCACAAATTTTGACCCATATTAGTGTACCGTCGATGGTCTTGGGATTATAGCTTGTCTTTATCATTTAGCACACCTGTCTGCAACTTGTGTGTTGGATGCGGCTCAACAAAAATTTAGGATTTTCTAGCTGGGGAAAACCCAATGTACCAAAATCCCCGCAAGTAAATTAGGTAATTTTTTGTTACTGTTACCAAAATTCCTCACCACTATTGTATTTTTTCTAAGGAACGATCTATTTTCTATTGGAATATGGCTAAAATGGGCTCCTATAAGAGTTCAAGCCTAACATGCCATGGAGAGACATGATACAGATAAAGGAAAGTCAACATGGTGTTCTAAGAATTTAGACGAAGAGGTTTTGTGGAATAGAACAAAAAAGAGACTGGTTAAATATGTGCATTGGGCACACAAAGAAAAATATAATCTTGAAAGACTTTTCTCACATTCATGGTGTAGGTGAGTTATAAGTTAGTTTTATAGGACCAACACACAAGTAATAGGTAGCCAAAGGAAAATGCATTTTGGTAGACCAATCATGCACAAGGCGGTCATATGGTGAACAACTGGCGATCAAAGAGGTTATGTTGGTGGGACCCATGGTTGAGGATGCTTTTAGAGAAAGTGATAAGTCTAAAGGATTTCAGAAAAAGAAGTTAGGAGGTACAAATTTTGAAAGCCAATCAAATGGTGCCACATAACAGTGGAGAAGGAATTTAGAAATGATAGCTTGGAGGTGAGATTTATGAAGGAGAGAGAAATGATTAAAGTAAAGAAGACTTTAGAAATCATAGTGAAGGTGGACAATTCCTAAAATCCCAATAAGAGAAGAGGTGGGGCAAACATAGCTAGGTGGCTTCTGTTTGCGATCCTGCAGTCTGACAGGCCGATGAAAGAGAAAGTTCATGGGATCACAAAAGAGCACCACATAGAGATGGGGCCAAACCAAGGAGAGTGCCATGAAGACAAGCTAAGTCAGTAACCAAGACAGGTGGCAGAAGCTCATGATCCCGTGGTCTAACAGACCAAGGATGATGAGGATCACAGGATAGTGAGGTGGTGACACATGGCCAGGTGTAGTCAAATGGAGATCATAGGTGTCACTGTGTCACTATCCTACAATCCCAGTGACAAGGAAAGAAAGATCATGGGATAGCGAGGTGCTAACACGTGGTGACCCATACCTAGGTGGTAGATGACAATGAAAATAAGTGGACAAATCAGGCGATTCCACATAGCCCAAAATAAAAGAGGAACGAAGCGGGCCACCAAGCCGGGTGGAAAGAACTCATCATCCCACGGTTTGAAAGATTGATGAGAGAGAAACATAGAGGGATAGTGAGGGAGTTCCATGTGGAAAAAGTGGTGAGAGGTGAAATTGAAGAGAAAATCAATGCTAAGGTAATCAAGTGAACCAATGGAAGAGTGGCACATGGAGGCTGAGAAGTTTACAAGCACTCAAAGGGAGATTAAAAGGCAATTAGATTGGAGGGTTCTTGTGATCCCACAAAGTAATTCACGAGGAAGTTAAGATCCTTAGGGTTGTGAGATGTGGCCGTGTGTCCTAACCAAGGTAGGGTCAAAGAGGTAGTAAGAAAGGTAAATGGGGCCTACAGGCCAAGTTAGATACTACCACATCTTTAAAGGTGGGGTTGATATGGTAGTTAAATACATGCAGTCTACCAAACTTAAAAGTTACTGGCAAACCACGGTCAAAAAATAGGTCGACTAATTGTTAAAGGTCCTTAGACAATTATTTAAACGATGAAAAAGGTGGCAGAATATTTTTTACATGCACAAGGAGGATTTTAAGGGTTTAAAAACAAAGTTATCAAATTTAAACCCTTCATTTTGCATGATATTTTTAAGGCACTAGAGTTAATGGCCCGGTTCTAGTGGAGTTGGTTACAACTCGACTTCAGTTCAGAGGTCACGTCGATTATTCAACAGTTAGATTCAAATTTTGAGGCCCAAATGTGCATGATTTCAAAAACCTTCTTCTTCTCCATCTTTTCTAGAGTTTAGTTCCTGATAAGCCCAGTTCATGAAGAGTTAATTTAGTGTTTACTTTGGAATTGGTGTCTGTTTTTTCCCTTTAAAATAAAGTTTAGTTTTTAGATTTGGAGGTTCCCAAATTTTTGAAAAATAACAGGAGTGATTATTTTTTGATCCTCTAGTTTTCCAAGAGGATGTGTAACCCATTGTAACTGGTATAATAGCAATTTCCATCACAATTTTGAATAAAGACCATAGTTTTGCAGACCTTCTTTGAGTTCACATTATTGTATGCAGTCTTGCATTTGATATAACTTTGTAGTGTATTCATCCTTTGGATCATGAAACTTTGTCTCTGTTATGCATCTTTAAGTGGGTAGTATTGAAACTTGTGTAGGTTATAAGCTATGATTTATTTCATTTATCCATTATCTGGTTAAGTGTGAAGAGTATTCATCATCCTAACCTGTATTTAAAAGAAGCTCTAAACCCTCCTTATGAAACACTGATACATGAGTTGTTTAAATCATTCGATTTGTGTCAATTTATTAAACTAGTCTTCCTTCAAGAACTCTCTAGTGATTAGAGCTAGATTGTAGTTACATCATATTTAGTGTATCACCTAGTAGATTAGATTGGTTCAAGTTTCAAGTTTCAAGTTTTTTTCCTTCTCCATCTTGTATCCCTTTCCCCATCCAAGTTTCCCCTTTTTAGTTCAAGATCTGCATAGGTGAAATATCAAATAGGAATTGGCCTAAAATCGAGAGATTCACTCCATCTATAAGAAATCCCACCACCTTTGGAGTGTTTCCACGTTGTCCTATAATCCTCATGTCTAGAATTCATGCAAGACCAAGGAGGGTGAAATTTTAGTGCTCAAAAGTTACAAATGACCACCCTACAGTTGTAACACCTGAATCTGCCACCCGCTGATGCAAAATTCAAATTCAGCCATTATAAGTTGGGTTTGAAGATTCATTTGGGTTTCTTCTAAATAATTTTTTCCTACACGCTTATTTTATTCCAAGCTTCATTCAATATCTCGTATGACTTTGGGTACTATTCTTCATATTCAACCTCTTCATACAAGTTTTTGAGCGAGCTCTTGGTCTTAGAATCTTCTATTTGCACCCACATACTCATTTCTCAGTTTGTGATATTGAGGGGAGTTCACTTCCTTTACTCATTTTGTGTTTTGAGAATATCATATTGTCTCTATCAAATTCTCAATATTTTGTTGTTGCATGTCATTTATCTTTGGTTATCTATCACTGATTTTGTGTCTTCTTGGCTTCTATGGAGGTGGAAACACCAAAATAAGCATCCGATTGAGGCAGGTTTCCAAATAGCCACCCAAACAATTTTTTTTGTGTGTGCAAGTTTCATGGAGGCACAAGTTCAACACATCAACCTCTTTGACCTTTGAGTCTGATATCACATTCTTCCCCTCTTTTGTTTTCATATTATAATCACATTCTGCACTATTTCCGTCATTGTATCTTTTATTCTACTTGTTTATTAATCCTCTGCTAGTTTAGTTTGATTTCTATTTCTATCTCTGTACCCTGTCTGTATGACAAATATGCATGCCATTGTGGCATCTCAAATCTGCACTATCATCCATGACTTGCGCTCGTGTCCAAGGTAGTAAGCTTGTGGATCTCAACATTTGTCCTTAGTAGTTAGCTCTTTTGTTGGCCATAGTCTAAGGGTATGTGCAAGATCATGAGGGGCCAAACTATGCCCTTAAGTGGCAATGAAAAATCATAAAATCAGGGTTAGTAAACTTGACGTGAAAATTTGAACTAGCTATCAACTTAATATCAAAAAGTTGTAAGAATAGAATATGTAGGAAATTGAATGTAGTTTCTAAACTACTAGGCCTTTTCTGAAAGAAAAAAAATATGATTGTTGAAAAGTATAGATTTCAATGCAGCAGTACAAAAATTTCAGGAAAAAATAAGAAGTAGGTGTATGTCTGACCACCTTAATCATAATCAAATGATAATATTTTTTTATAAGATTTTATATATAAGTAGTAGACTCATGCCTAGATGTGATGCATTTTATTTTGTAATTTTATTCCAAAAAAATAATTAATTATGAATTTTCTGCTACAACATTTTCAAAATAAAATAACTCTTGTGTCTGACCACCTTAACTCATTGGAAACTTAAAAAATTTCAAAAACAAAAAAATTTCCCATATATTAGGTGAAGCATAGAATGTGACGCATTTTTTCAATTTCAAAAATGTTATACCGTTTGAAAGTTATAGTTGTTTTTCAATCAGTATATAAATCAACACTTTAGAGGTAACTCAATTAGAAAATAACTAATAATTACTTGCCGAATTCAAAATTTGACAACAATTATATCGATAGAAAGCTGATAATCTCCTTAAGATACCCTTTTCGTTTCATCAAATTCGGGTGAAAAAAAAGTCGTCAGCTACATGGTCGAAGTCTGGAACTCAGATAAACAGGGGAAAAACACGTTTTTGTGACATTTTTAGAGTTGACCATGTAGGTTTGGTGTACAAAGCAATACCGAGCCTAATCGGGTACCCGATTTTACATGGCAGAATTTTGATTTTTAAATTTTCGCTCCCCTTTCTCCCTCTTAAATTTTTTTCCCTCCCCTTCCTCCCTCCTAATTTTCCTTCCCATTTCTCCCTCCTTCATATGATATATTATATATCAAAAATTATATATTAGATTATGTACTATATATATTAAATATTATATAATATATATTAATAATAAATGTTACATTATATATATATCATATATTATATATTATTTTATATATTATATATTAATGTGTTTTACATTATATCACATAATTTAATCATATATATATATATATATATATATAGTAAAAAATATATATTCAATATGATATGTATTTTATATTGTATATTAAATATTGTTGTATATATAATAAAATGAAGTATAATATATATAATATATATTATATATAGGACATATTAATATATAGGTTAATTACACCAGTATAAGACATTCAAAAGGTTTCCAAAAGGGTCATAGAGGGTTCCTAGATGTCGTAACGCGTGAGGTGTACTAGGACCCCTTAGGTCCCTCTGTAACCATCGGGGACACATTAGAACACTCAAGTGTGTCCCAAGGGGTTGTAAGACCCCCTGGGACACACTTGAGTTTTGAAATGTGTCAAAAGGGGTCATGGGGACTTCCTAGGGGTCCTAACACATGAGAAGGTGTACTAGGACCCCTTACGTCCCTCTGTGACCCCTGGGACACATTAGAACACTTAAGTGCATCCGAAGGGGTCGTACAAACCCTTGCGAAAAACTTGAGTGTTTAAATATGTTGAAAGGGGTCATGGGGACTTCTTAGGGGTCCTAACACGTGAGAACGTGTATTAGGACCCTCTTTGACCCCCGGGGACACATTGGAACATTCAAGTGTGTCCCAAAGAGTCTTACAACCCCTTGGGACACACTTGAGTGTTCCAACGTGTCCCCTGGGGTCAAAGAGAGACTTCCCAGGGGTCCTAACGCATAAGAAGGTGTACTAGGACCCCTTAGGTC
>MU227340.1:480667-496964 GCA_018584345.1 Thuja plicata | reverse complement strand
GTTCTTCTCAATCTGTTCAATCTCATCATTCATAGCACTTATCCATTCTTCATTATCTAGTGCAACATTGACATATTTTGGCTCAAACTCACAAATTAAGCAATTTGAGTTTAAAGACTTACTTCTTATTCTTGTACCAGCTTTTATATCTCCTATGATCTAGTCCACTGGATGGTTCCTTCTTACATATATTGCAAGTATAGGTACAACTCTTTGTGTATTAGCTTGATCTTCATTACCTTGCACATTATCTTGATCATTATCCTGACCATCGATAATAACATTCTGACTGTCGGTTGCAACATTCTATTGTTCTAGAATTAAACACTGTTGCTTGGGTAGAGTTATGGGTTCTTCACAATATACAAACTTGTTGTAGTCTTCTAGTTCTTTTGTTCTTTCCAGCTCATTCTTTTGTGCAAATTCATCAATCTTCACATTTTCACTTTCAACTATTTTGTTAGAAGCCTTGATTAGAAATTTAAAAGCTTTGCTCTTGGTAGAATACCCCAGAAAAATACCTTCATCACTTTTGGCATCAAGCTTTCCATTTCTATCATCCTTTAAGACATAACATTGACTACCAAATATTTTGAAGTAACTTACATTGGGTATTTTACCATATCATAGCTCATAAGGTGTCTTCTTTGTGTCCTTCAATTGTGCTCTGTTAAGTGTATAAACAGCAGTGCTGACAACTTCCCTCCAGAATATTTGGGTGATGTCCTTTTCTATCATCAGTGTTCTTGCACAATCAACTATTGATATGTTCCTTCTCTCAGCAATCCCATTTTTTTGTGGTGTTCTTGGTGCAGAAACCTGTCTTTTTATACCATGCTCATTACATAAATTAGTGAATTCATCTGATATAAACTCTCCTCCTCTATTTGATCTCAAAAATTTTAGATCCTTACCACTTTGTTTTTCTACCATGGCCTTATACCATTTAAACATATTGAATGCTTCAGATTTTTATTTTAGAAACATGATTGTCATCATTCTAGAGTAATCATCAACAAAGAGAATAAAATATCTATCTCCATAATAACTCTTTGTCTTCATAGGTCCACATAAATTAGTATGGACTAATTCTAGAATATCATCAGATGTATGAGTTTTACGTTTGAAACTAGACTTTGTCATTTTACCTTTTTGACAATTTTTGCACATGGTGTTGTCTGGCTTTGTCATCGTCGGTAAGCCTCTTACACTTCTTCTGCTTATTTTCATCATGTTGTAAAAATTCACATGACACAAACTTTTGTGCCACAACCATATGCCTTTGTTTCTAGTCATTAAGCAAGTGGTGTTAGTATCATTTAGATAGAATAAGTTACCTTTAGTCTATTCACCGGTAGCAATCAGCTTTCCTGATTCATTAAATATCTTTGCCTTCTTATTTTCAAATGCTACTCTGTGACCTGAATTATTCAACTGAGAAACACTCAACAGATTATAATTCAATCCTTTTACCCAATAAGCATTTTCACATTTAATCAAGTTATTCAGTATTATTGTTCCTTTACCTTCAACTGGACAAGGTGTATCATTTCCCATTCTTACTGTACCACTATTATAATATTCAAAAGTGTTAAATTTTTTTTTGTCACCGGTCATATGGTGAGTGCAGCCACTATCTATAATCCAGATGTCATTCTTACTAACCTTAGATATGAGTGTAGTTTATTCATACCTTCCATCTTCATCTGAATCATTCTTCACAACTACAAATACCATCTTGATGTCATCATCAGGTTCAGTGTCAGTATCTTCATCTTTGCAAGTAGCTAGGTAACTAGCCTTCTTTCCTTTATCCTTGTAGTCTCAGGTATCCTTTCTTTCTGATTGTCGGTAACTTCTATAATCTTTATTATCACCTCTGTCAGATTTCTTCTCAAAAGATCTGTCATTACTTCTGTCATCTTTTCTTTTGTTAGGACATCTTGTAGCAAAGTGTCCAATCTCTTTACAATTAAAGCATACAAGTGGTAACTTTCCTTTGTATTTACCTTTGCCTCTCTGTATTCTTCTAGCCATAAGTGCTTCTATTTCATCTAGATCTTCTTCTTCACTTTCACTTTCACTGTACCTTCTAGATGAGTATCTATGATTGGATTTTTTTATTTTCATAGAAGACTTAAATGCAGACTCTAAACTTGGTAAGAAACTATTGTCAAAGTTATTCATCTCAAATGAAATCAGTCTACCAATTAAGCTATCAAGAGTAATTGTATTGTTTTCTACTGATCTCATTTCTTAAATAGAAGAAACTCTAATAGCATATACATGCAATAAGGTTCTTAAGATTTTACTCACCACTGTTTCCTCTTCAAGTGTACCTCCAACACCTTGTATAGCATTGACTACTTCTTTTATTCTTGTGATGTATTGTGTGATGTTTTCTCCTTCTAAGACTTTCCACCTTGGCTCTCAGAATATTTGTATCACCTCCATGTACAACCTTCAGTTTGTCTCACATTTTCTTTGTAGTTTTGCAATCCTTGACATATTCAAATTCAACATTAAAGAGTGAGAAAGAAAGCTCTATAACCATTTAGTTATGCTTATGCTTCTCTCTCAATTTATCTACTGTCAATCTTCCTATAGGAAACACATATTCAGTATCTAAGTATTGAGTAACATCATTACCAATACTTGATATGTGGAGTCTTATCCTGCTTTTCCATTAAGCAAAGTTGTCTTTGTTCAACTTGGGCACATCTCGTTTGTTCATCTTGTGATCTTTAATTAGGTCTTGAAACCTTCCTTCTAAGAACAAAAGCTCTGATACCAATTGTTAGTAATAACTAAGAGGGGGGCTAAACCAATGGTCTCAAAAATTATCCTTTAAACTTTAACCACCAATCAATACACCTCAGTTTATTAAGTCCCTACAAGATGCATGCCATGAAATACTTATAATAATTAACTGTCTGTCGGTTTACCTTGTCTATCCTTATTCTCCTTGATTACCAATAAGCAGTAAAACTATTTACTGATACTCAGTAAATATGCAGAGTATACCATGTAGGAACTGATAAAAATAGTACCAAATCCCAAGAGAAGCTGCATGCAAGAAGACCTGTTACAAGAACGAAGCAAGGAAGCCAAAAACAAGAAACCCTTATGTGCTCAAAAATGGTAGAGAAAAAATGATGTATTCAAAAAAAGGAGTGAACAATAATGATACAAAGGCGGCATATAAGGTAAGAAACCCTAAATCCAGAAAAAGCTAGGTTTGTGCATTAATAATTAATAAACATATTAATTATTATGCACCTACAAATGACAAGCTTAAGTGAATAGAATAATAGTGAACTTTAATAATTAAACCAGAGTGATTTAATTATAAAGACAAATGTACTATTACTCTAACACCCCCCTTAAGTGAAGCTCAGGAGGTAAGCTAACCTAGCACAGCTATGAAAGCAGGAAAAGAGGGTCTTGACAACAAGGCCCGATCAAGTACCCAATACAAGGAAATCTCTGTAAATCGGAGACAAAGGAGAAAACCCAGTGGAAAAAAATCCTCTCCAAAAAGAGATAGAAAAGAAAGCAAAAGACAAAAATGAATTCAAGAGACTCTCAAAGCCATAAGTACAATGCATGTTTCCAACCCCCCCGTGAGAGAGGGTCAAGGGTCCAAAGCTCCCCAGAATGAAAGAATCCCTGGATCAATGCAAAAACCACCATGATGCCAATACAAAGGAGTGAAAGGAAGTGAGCACTGAAGAGGTAACCTCGAAAGATGAGGTGTCACTAGTAAGTCGAGTTGATGCTCAAAGGAGTAGACATGAGGATCCTGAAAGGGAACCCCCAAGGTAGGTGGTATGACAGGTGTGCTGACACTGCCAGGAGAGAGGAGATGAGTGTCCTCTGTAGAATCCTCAACAACTGCACCTGGTGGCTCGATGAATGGAGCTGGAGGGTCTGGCAGTGCTAAAGAAGAGTCCTATTAAAGAGAAGAAACCCCAACAAGATGAGGTGAGGCAGCCACAGAAGTGGTCTCAGGAACAACACGGAGGTTCAAGTGACCTGACTATCCCATATGATGCTCTCGCGTAAGAGGAGAGTTGTGCTCTGATGATGGAGATGGTGGACCAAAGTGAGAAAAGGTGTATAGATAGGTGGAATGATCAACTATCCCTATAGAAACAATGCCACCTATCGCACTATCCCGAATGAAGACTTAATCTGGCCTAAACTCAAATGTCTTCCCTGATCCACTGTGTGTAATCTAGTAAATCAAGAGAAGCTTTGCAGATAGAGATGGAACATACAATACATCATTGAATGTACCATCTTGAATGCGTATAGAACCTTTCCTACAGACTGGCATAATAGTGTTATTCCCCATGAGAATGTGGGGAATAGGAGAAGCCTCAATAAAAGAGAAGATCTTCAGAGAAGATGCCATATGGTGAGAAGCACCTGAATCTAGTATCCAAGGGACTTGGGAAGGGGATACAACGGAAGCCCGTAATGCATGACCCTGTCCAAAATCCTGTCCAAATGTCAAAGATGAGGCGGAAGACTGAAAAGCAGACCCCTGTGAGGTGGATGAGGATGGAGAGGAAATAGTGCTCTTCTGAAGGAGAGCTTGCAAATCTGCAATCTGTTTCTCATAGCCATCAAATCTCTTCTGAAAACAATGTGACTCATCACGAGGCCCCTTTTGACAATAGGAACATGTAGGGTTCTTAGTCTTCTGTTTCTCCTTCTTAGAAGAAGATGGTGGGCCAGTAGAGTGCTGAGAAGAGGAATCAAATATCTGCTTCGGCTTCAACTTCTATATATCCTGAGATGACTTGGCAAGCAATGCCTGTGACTGTGAACCTGTAAGAGAATCTATTTGACTGAGCTTGGACTGCTCATGAGTTAACCTACCACAAAAGGTCTCAAAAGAGGGCATAACATGATGTGCACCCAGTGCATCCATAGTGGAGTAGAAGGTAGAAGTGAAAATCTGATAAGGGCCACAAAGCTTTGAGAGTATCAGAAAGATACACTCATCATCTGACTTCGTCTTTCCAGCAACTTGTAAAATAGATCGAAGAGACTTGAACTTCATGAGGAATTCCTCAATGTTGGTGAATAATTCAGGTACCAAGGAGGTGAACTCTGCATCTATCTGGAGAACCCTGAACTGATTCATTGTGCCAAACAAGGTGGAAAACTTGTCCCACATATCAGGTGTGGTCAGACCATCCAGGTGGAACAACAACCCATCTGATATATTCATGGCGATGAGGCCCATTGCCTCATCCATCCTATTTTTGTGCATAAGAGCCTCATAAGGCCTCTGTAGAACTGGCTGAGCTGCATCCAGGTAGGACCATAAACCTCATGACATGAGGATTCTGGTCATTTGTGGCTTCCATGTGTGGTAGTTATGTGGAGTCAGAACGACAATGGATGTGTCTGACATTGAGAGAATAAGACAGAAGTAGAAGGGTCTCTCTAAATTGAAAATGCAGAAATAAATATGCACCCCCCACAAACTATCAAACTGACTCTCATACACCACAAAATGAAGAAAAAAACACAAAGAATAAGTGAAAAACCTAAGGTCCAAATGTAGAGAAGGAGGAAAACAAAGCCTCAACTTTTATGCCAAAAATAGGTGCTTAAACAGTCAAGTGCGAAGGTGAAACCTCCATGGTTGGAACCGGCTTGGAAAGTGCTTTCCAATGATATATGACACTTGTGATTTGGAGTCCGTATGCTCAAGTTACGAGCAAAAAACTGATAAGGCCCCTGAAAAGAGAGCTTGTTGGAAAAACACACAGATGGCAAAAAATTTGACGTCCAAATGACCGTCACAGGTCCCGAGGTAAAATTTGATGGCCGTTAGATGGGTCGCTGGAAAATGAAGTTTTGCCGAAAAAATTTAAAAATAGCCAGAAAAAATTTCCGGTGGCTGACGTCAACATCGTACTGCGCAGGCTAACGTCACCCGGTGAGCTGTTGGCATCACTCAGTCGTGGGTCGAAGGCGGGCACTGGTGGCAGCGGTGGCCAGAGTGGAGCGCAGGCGGCACTAGGGTTGCGCAGCGGCAGCGGCGGCCAGAGTGGAGCGGAGCGGGGCACTGGCTGAGCGCGTCGGCGCCGGTGCAGGCTGAGCTGGAGCGACGCTGGGGTGGCGTGGTGGCTCTGCGGTGGCGCGTGGTGGAGGCACCTTTGCATGTGCCAAAAAATATAGTAAAATGTGTTTTTTTTAATTTATTTTTTTATTTTTGAGCCGTACGGCCCTAAGAGGCCAAAAAATTTCTCCCAAATGCTCTGGTGTCCAAATCAGACATATTTTATATGAAAATGGGGGTTTTTGGACCTTCCAAATGCAACCGTGAGGTTAGTTTTGGTCCAAAGTGCTCCAAAAAATAGAGACCCCCTAGATCCAATAAAAATACCAAAAAAAACTAAAAGCCTCAAACCCTCATACCGCGAAGAGCTTTCTTCAACAGAACTTGAACAAGCCATAGCAGCAAGGCTCTGATACCATGTAGGAATTGATAAAAATAGTACCGAATCCCAAGAGTAGCTGCATGCAAGAAGACCTGTTACGAGAACGAAGCAAGGAAGCAAAAAACAAGAAACCCTTATGTGCTCAAAAATGGCAGAGCAAAAATGATGTATTCAAAAAAAGGAGTGAACAATAATGATACAAAGGTAGCATATAAGGTAAGAAACCCTAAAGCCAGAAAAAGCTAGGTTTGTGCATTAATAATTAATAAACATATTAATTATTATGCACCTACAAATGACAAGCTTAATTGAATAGAATAATAGTGAACTTTAATAATTAAACCGAAGTGATTTAATTATAAAGACAAATGTACTATTACTCTAACATACCAATCAATCCAAAAATGCATATGTGAAATGTAAAATAGTAAAGTAATAAACCATACACACATAACACATGGATTTTAACATGTAAACCCTGTTAAGGGAAAAACCACTAGGACCGGTACCCCAAATTTTTACTCTTCTGAAGTGAGCCCTATTAGAAGCCAACCCTATTAAAGGTTACAAACACACTGTTAGGTGTGATCTTGTTAGAGGATTTTAATATGAGTCTATCACTTGATATCTGGCATGTATATGCTACCAATATTGATCAACCTCTATGGGCACAATAGGTATCTGGCATATATGGTGCTACCTAACTACATCAGCCTCCTTCTTAGACTGTGTGTTAGTATCAGGCACTCAATGCTATCTTCATGATAAACTTTTTGGCAATATGTTAGGATATACCTCAATTACAAAAGACGGTTAAGTCCTGCTCTATTAAGAGACTTGATGCTTCAATGGTTAAACTGAAACACTATGACATGTTTCTAATGCAACTTGAATTGTAGATTTTTAGATCTATTTAAGTAAATTACCTCTCTGATCAATGTATCAATTCAATTCTTTGTGCTCCACACTTTCTACTCTGTGATGTTGTGCTTCACTGTTTGTCGGTGTCTGCAAAATTCTTTAGCTCTCCTTCAGCTTGATTGATCAGGATTGTATGAATTTCTTCTTCACCAGTTTCTCTTCAGCATCGTCTTTCTATTCACTCCCCTTCCTATGTATGTCATTGATTACGGAAATGAATTATTCTTGTCTCTTATATAGACATGATATTCCTTAATTCTTGATTCTTTACGTGAAAAAAAATCCAACCAATTTGATTTACAGCTTTAACTCCTGATTTATCTCGTAGTTATCTTCTTTCCAACTGTACAAATCTTCTTTAAATCAATTACTTAACTCTTGTCAAATAAAAAAACCAGTTAAGTCTATCCTTAAGCTTTTCCAACTAGATATTTTGTCATTTTCTAAACTCTCTATTCTGTCGGTCAACTCTACAGTTAGTCGTCGGTGACAACTGCCAGTTCCGTTGGTGTGACTCTAGTTAGCTTCAGGATCTCCGTCTATTGGGCATCATTGGATTTTGCTCGTCGGGTATCACTATGAATTTTGTTCTTTTCCTTTACTGATGGTGTGCACTCTGTCGGTGTTGTCTGTCACTTAGTGAATACTTGAATTTTATGCATTGTTGAAAGCATAATCTTTATTACATTGATTCTCTAAAGTCTTTGTCATTATGTACATGACCGTACAGATGATATCAAGTTGACATCAATGAAAATACAAACCATTAACTGATTTAATGTTTTGCATTATCTTCAACTTAACATTATCAAACATTCAATCAGTTACATGTCATCAGTATGCATGTACGCTTCATTAAAGACATTTCTTCCATTAATGAATTTGCAATTTGTTTAACATGGGGGCATACAACCTACTCTTTGTTATACATTTTTTATACACACACACAAGTCAACTATTTGCACTGATTTTTCAGCAAACGACCTTCAAGACAATGCTTCCCTTGGGTTGATCCTTTTGTACCCCTATACATTATTTCCCCTATGTATTATTTAGTAGATTCCTTTGGAGACAATTCTTTCCTTATGCCTAATAATCCTATGGAATATTTCCTTGTGGAAAATTCTTTGCTTGGTTATCCTTTTGATGGGTTGACTAGCATAACGTAACTTGCTAAAATTTTAATTTTATCTTTTGCACTGATCTCTCTCTTTACATGACCCATAGTAAGGTCAAAACTTACCAGCCGAAACGTCTTTTGTATGCATGTACACTTCATTAAAGCCATTGCTTCCATTAAGGAATTTGCAATTTGTTTAACATGGGGGCATACACTCTTCTATTTGTTATACCTTTTTTTACACACACATACACAAGTCAATTATTTGCACTGATGTTTTAGCAAATGACCTTCAAGACAATGCTTCCCTTGGGTGGATCCTTTCGTGCTTCTGTGCATTATTTTCCCCTATATATTATTTAGCAGATTCCTTTGGACACAATGATTTCCTTATGTCTAATCGTCCTACAGAATATTTCCTTGTGGAAAATGATTTCTTAGTTATCCTTTTGATGGGTTGACTAGCATAACGCAACTTGCTAGAATTTTAATGTTATCTTTTGCACCGATCTCTCTCTTTACATGACCCATCGTAAGGTCAAAACTTACCAGCCTAGTGTGCTCATGTATCCTTTATCTTTTTTGAGTGTTTCTTCATTTTATCTTAGTTTTGGATTTGATGAGGACCTCAATCACTTGCATGCTTGGTGTCTCCTTGTCTCCTTGACCTTGATAATTTTTTTCCAATACTTTAATCTACTTTACTGTGAGTATGTGGTAATCTAATACTCCTACTAAATGGAGGATAAATGTACCATCCTAAATTATACTCACATATAGTTGGATGCTCAGTTAGGTATTATTTTTGTGTCCTTAGGCCACCATGTTTGTTATTCTTGATCCACTCCCGATTTCACTTGTCATTCTAGCATCCACTTTTCAATTAAGATCCCTGGTCCAAATTTTGAGGCATTTTTTGAGTCCAAGTCATCTGAAATAATTGTGTCTCGGGACTAGGTTTCCCTAGACGATTACATCCTTGATATCTTCTTCCAAATTTAAACTATGATTTGGTCTAAATGGTGGAGCAAAAAATTCAAACTCTTGTAAAATTTCTCCAAGTTTTGAGCTTTGAAATTCTTATGAGGAGTATATAAGAAACCTACCTCTCCTCATTTGGATAGATACTATTTAATGCAATCATAACCTCAAGTACAAATTCTAGCTCTTTGGCATCTCAAACATCCCAAGGTAAAATTCAAGATTTCCAAGGAATTTTTAAAGGAAATCTTCTCCATTGTAGAAAGCTTCTCTCCCTCATTGAAGGCCAATTCGAGGAGACCTCAATCATGCAAGAATATCTTTCTTCCAACTACATGAATATCAATAGGAATTGATTCCTTCTTAAGGAAATCAATATCAAGCATAACACCATTGGATATTTGAGGAGTATTTATAGATGTAGAAATTTGTGAAAGGAACCTTTGACTCTCGGAAGAAGTCAAGGATAGAGAAAATCAAAGATATCTATCCAATCCTTGCATCATGACTCACACAATGTAAACAAAAAGTAGCCGCAAGAAACAATAAGGAAATATTAGAGAGCAATCGTTCTTATTATTATCATAAAATCATATACAATGGATCTGTAACATGTAGTCATACATGCCAGGCATACAGGCCTGATTATAATCAGAAACCATTACCAAATCCTTAGCTATATATTTAGATAGATAATCTTATGAAATATTTGCCCCTTTAGGAACAAATACATAAGCTTATAGAGCCTTCACAACCATTAGGTCAGCCCAGAAAGATCACATTTCCCAATAAGAAAAAAAATGTGTTACAAACAATAATTCATGACCCAAATCATCAAGATAAACTTCCAATGAAATAAATATGAATTGTGATCCATCAAGTAGGTTTGCCACAAATGTAGTATCATTGAAAAATGAGCTATTAAGCTTCGCTGATCAAAAAATCTTCGTGAGATCAAAAAATATGAAGACATGACAGAAACATGAAGAACAAGAGAGTCTCACCAAGAATCAACAAGATCTCACACACAAAGTAATTAAATAAAGCATGAAGCTAGGGAAGTGTTCAAAATGATTCTTAGAACATGCTGTAAGGATCATAGCCCCTGAACATATACATAGAATGGTCGTAGAAAGAAACACCAAGATTGATCAAATAGGAAAACAAATGTTTTTGGTTGATGCAAGATTACCAAGATCCCAAGATGCTCCTGCATCGAACACCTGAGGTTATTTGAAAAGTGATCCTATCACTTTTCTTGGGCCAAAGGAAAACCAAAATGGTCAACCTTAGCCTGATAAATCCATGAAGAATCTTCCATGGGTCTTTCCTACCATTTGACAAGATACTCCATATACTGCTTACCTGTTGTTCTTTTACCAACTCTACTATCCAAAATCTGCTCTATCTAAACCAATTGCTTCTTAGGATATTTCTATCCAACATCTTCTCCATCACTACTACTGAAATATGATTCATGATACTCATACAAATTTGTAACTTTAAATATAGGTGATATATCCTTTTCTTCTAGTAACTCTACTTCATATGCATTCCCTGAATCAAATCTCCTCAAGATCTTACAAGGTCCAAATTTCTTCATCCTCAACTTGTTATAAGTTCCAACAGGAAATATACCCTTTTGTAAGTATACCATCACCTCATCACCTACCTGAAATTCCTTATATTTTTGCTTCTTATCAGCTCCCCTTTTATAGTCTTGGTTCATTTTATCCAAGTTTTGTCTAACTCCTTCAAGCAATGATTTCATAACCTCTACAAATTCCTCACCCTCAACATTATTCTTGACATCATGAATGATATCCCTTAACTTTTCCACTCCCTTAGGATTAAAACCAGTAACTATCTCAAATGATGTCTTCCCTGTGCAATTATTTACTAAACTATTATATGCAAACTCTGCTTGAGGCAAAACTAAATACCAATTCCTTGGTTTTTCACCAACTAAAACCTCAACAAATTCTCTAAACTCTTGTTCACATCCTTTGTTTGTCCATCAGTCTGTGGATGAAAACTAGAATTGTACTTCAATGTAGCCTTCATCTTCTTCCAAAGTATTTTCCATAAATAGCCAACAAACATACTATCTTTGTCTCAAACAATTCTTTTAGGTAATCCATGTAATCTCACAATCTCTTTGAAAATAGATCATATACATGTACTACATTTGTTTTCTTCTTACAAGGAATAAAATGTGCCATTTTAGAAAATTTGTCTACAACCACAAAAATTGAATCATAGGCGCTTTGTGTCTTCGACAAACTAAGAACAAAATCCATGTTTAATTCTTACCAAGGTATGACTGGTACTGTCAAAGGTGTATAAAATCCCACTTTCTGACTACTATCTTTTGCAAATTTATACACTTTACAATTCTAAAAAAAATTCTCACATTCTTCTAAAATTGCGACCAAAAGTAGTTCTCACTTACCAAAGTTAGTGTCTTATCAATGGCAAAATTTCATGCCAATCCTCCACTATGTTTCTCCTTAATGAGATTATCCCTAATATAACTTTTGGATATGCACAACTGACTACCTTTGAACAACATTCCATTTTGAATAAGATAATCTAACCACTAACTTCTATCTACAACAATAGGTTCTCTGTTATTTTTCCAAGGTTCAATGGATTCTGGATCATTGTCATACAATTCCTTTAATTAATCAAATCCCAACACTACAATCTTCATTTTAGTCAGAAAATTCCTACTCCTACTCAAGGCATCAATAACTCTATTTGACATGACACCACTCTTATGTTTCAACACAAAGGTATAGCTATGTGTGAATTCAACCTATCTCATATGTCTCTAGTTTAACTTACCTTGGTTGTTCAGGTACTTCAATGCTTGATGATCAGTGTAAAGCACAACCCCCTAGGCAATAAATCATGTCTCCATTTATTCATGGCTTGAATTATGAGAAAAAATTCCTGATCATACACTGAATACCTTTTCTTAGCATCATTAAAATTCTCACTGAAGTAAGCAACAAGTCTTCCTTGTTGAATTAAGACAACTCCAATTGCATTTCCACTAGTATGACATTCTACTTGAAATACTTTATTAAAATTAGGTAAAGCTAACATTGGTTTTTCTATCACCTTTTTCTTCAACAATTCAAAAATCTTTTGTGCTCCATGTGTCCATTTTAATTCCTTTCTATCTCCTCTCATGGTTTTATTCGTCGGTCTACAGATTGAACTAAAGTTTTTGATGAACTTTCGGTAAAAACTAGCCAACCCATGGAATGATCATACCTCTCAAACATTCTTTGATGTAGGCCACTCAAACATGGATTTCACTTTCTTAGGATCATTCTTCAATCCTTCAGTAGATATTAAAAATCCCAAATACACTAATTCATCTTTCATGAAAGTACACCTTCTTAAGATTGATTAGAAACTTCTCTTCCCTTAACCTCTGCAATACTTGTCTAACATGCATCAAATGATCCTCCTTTCTCTTACTGAAAATCAAGATATCATCAAAATTCACAATGACAAACTTTCCTAAGAATTTCTTCAGAACCTCATTCATTAATCTTATGAAAGTAATGGGTGCATTAGATAATCCAAAAGGCATTACCAACCATTCATACAATCTTTCATTTGTCTTGAATGAAATCTTCCACTCATCAGCTTCTTTGATTCTAATATGATGATATCCACTCTTTAAATCTATCTTAGTGAAATATCTATCTCCACTCAAACAATCCATCAGATCATCCATTATTGGAAAATGAAATTGATACTTAATTCTAATCTGGTTGATGGCTCTAGAATCAATGCACATTCTCCATTGTCCATGTTTCTTTGGTGCTAAAACTGCAGGTATTGCACATAGACTGAGACTTTCTCTAATCAATCCTCACTTCTACAAATCTTGTGATTGTTTATTGAGCTCTTCATTCTATTTTTGTGACATCCTATATGCTTCTTTGTTAGGAAAATTGTCTCCTGGTATCAAATCCATGCAATGGCTACTACTCCTCAATGGTGGCAATCCATCAGGGACATTATCTGAGATGATGTCTTCATACTCATTGAACAATCTAGTGATTTCTCCAGGATGTTCTTCAGCTCAAACAATCTCCTTAGACTTCTTTGGTACTGAATAAAAATACATTATCATGCCTCATGCCATCCAAAAAATTCCTGGCATCTACTAAAAGAATTCTTGCATTGGCACACACTTCACTCTTAAGGGGTTCCTCTAAAGGTAAAAACAGTTATGCTTCATTCCATTAGAAACAATAGTGTACACATTCTTCCTACCATCATGTATATCTTGTTGATCATACTACCATGGTCTACCCAAAAAGATATGACACAAATCCATAGGCATAATTTCACACAAAAATTCATCATAATACTTCCCAATCTTGAATTTAACTAGTTATTGTTCACTTACTAGTACCTTGTGTTCATCTTGTATCCATGCAATCTAATAGGGTTTCAGATGCTTCAATCTCTGCAACTTCAAATTTTCAACCAAATCCTTTGAGGAAAGATTATCAGAACTACCACTATCTATGACAACATTGCATACCTTATCTTGCACCTTGCATCTAGTTTAGAACAAATTCTTCTTTTGTAAAGGTTCCATATCTTGTTTTCTGTGATATAGGGTTCCCCGAGTTATCAAGGTTGCTCCATCCTCTGCTTGATTATTTTTTACTGATCTAGTGGATTCCTCATCTACAAATGTTGTTCTCCTATTTCCTTCTTCCTTCTCATAGTTTCCTTATTTGCATTCAAAGGCTCAGTACCTTTCTTCACCACACTGAAACAAGTGCCACTGAACTTCCTTCTATCACCATTGCTTGGTTCTTCGTTGTGATAGGAACTCCTATCATTTATTCTATAACAACCATCACCCTTAGTTTCTAACTCATGTCTTCCCTAATCTATAAAATATCTAACTCATATAACATTAGTTCTAGATAAACCTCTCTAAAATATTCCTCCTCTACCTCTTTTCCTTTTCTCATATCGTTATTTCAACTTTTCTTTAGCCTTCAAGGCACACTTGTAAGATTCTTCCACACTCCTAATCTGTATTAGACTAATTTCATCCTATATTGACACCCTTAAACCATTGCAAGAAACTTGTTCAAATTCATCATTTATATGGCCAGATCTGATGTTTAGCTTTCAAAAATATTAAGTATAAATCTTAACACTTAAGTCTCTTTGCTTCAAGTTCTCCAACTTTTGAAATAAACTTACTTGGTAATCCGTAGTAAAAAACTTAGCCTTTAATTTATTTACCATCCTATCCCAATATTTTATCTTGTCTTTACCCTTTCTTCGCCGATCTATTTGTAAATGTTCGGGCAACATAAGGATACATGCCATTTTAACTTGGTACAAGAATATTTTACCTTCTTCTCCTCACTATTTATTTAAAGTTCAAAGTACTTGTCCATCTCCATGATCCAAACTATCAATTCATATGAATCAAGGTTGCCGTGATAGTTAGGTGGATTTAAATGAGATCTCTTGTTAAAATTAGTCAAGGCCCAGATGAACCTCTCCTCTTCTTGATTCAACTTTGGTTTTGCCTCATTGTTCTCTCCTTCCTCTTCCTAATTTTTATTATGTTCATCTCCTTATTCATCACTTGCATATTCTATATGTCGTCCTCTCCTCTAAGAAGTTTCCACTGCTTCTAATGTAGCAAAAAATTATCTCAAAAAATCTAAGACAACTGGATTTTAATTCCTTGCTCCACCTTTAGCATTCCTCCTAGCCATCCTCACAATATTCAACAGCTGTAGGTCAGATCCTTTCTTCCACCATCCCACAAGAAAACCCTAGTTTGCACAACCTAGATACAATACCACATGATGTAATCAAGGATGGAGAAACACAAAGAGATATGTCCAATCCTTATAGCACGAGTCATACAACGGAACAAGTAACCACAAGCAACAATATGGAAATATGAGAGATTAACATTCCTTATTAATATCATAAAATCATATACAATTGATTTGCAACATACAGTCATACATACTAGGTATACAAGTCTGATTACATTAAAAAACCATTACCAAATCCTTAGCTACAACTTCAACTAGATAATCTTAAGAAAGCTCTACCCCATTAGGAAAAAATCCATAAGCTTATAAATACTTCCCAACCATTAGTTCAGTCCAAAAATATCACATTATCCAATAAGAAATAAAACATGTTATAAACAATAGGTTAGGACTAGAATCATTAGGATCAACTTCTAATGAAATAAATATGAATCGCATGTTGGAAACAATTGTTTAATTGTGTATTGTCCTTGATGTTACACAAATGTCATATCAACCATCAGACAGAGTCTACCGAGCTCAGAATGTTCAGCAAGACAGTTTACAGAGTTTACCGAGCTCAGTCGGTAAGAGAAGCAATTTACAGAGTCTACCGAGCGCTCCAGAATACTATATCGAGAAGTTAGTCTTTACCAAGTTCAGTCGGTCATCAAAGAATATGTGAAGGAAAGTCAGTCCTTACTGAGTTCGCAGTACTTACCGAGTTCAGTCGGTTACCGAAGGATTTTCGCAGAATCTACAGCATTCACCGAGCATCAGTGAAATGTTTATGCAGCCGACTAGTCTAATATTAATTAAAACTTGTATATGCATCCGACCAATGTAATATTAATTGTAACTTGTAATTGGGCTGACTTGATAACTTGAAAGGTATATATGAAAGATCAAGTTGCGAATTCAAAAGTGTCAGAGTGGAGAAGTGTGTGTGAAAATATGAAGAAGCATATCAGAGCAGGATTATG
>MU227340.1:445319-474762 GCA_018584345.1 Thuja plicata | reverse complement strand
TAACAGGGTCACACCTAACAGTGTGTTTTGTAACCTTTAACAGGGTTGGCTCCTAACAGGGCTCACTTCAGAAGAGTGACAATCAGTAACTAGTTGCATTGGTGGTTTTCCCAAATTGGGTTTCCACGTTATATCTGGTGTTACTTGTGTCACTTGTGTTTATGCTATTTGATTTGTGCATGTCAATAACTGTGAATGTTTAAAAAACAATGATAAGTTAATCTACCGAGTAACAACAATATATATTTAAGACATCTAAGGGACTTGTGGATTTATTTTTGTGGTAACTGATTCACCCCTCCCCTCTCAGTTACTCCATCCATATTTCCAACATCGCGATCCCTCAAGTAGGTCAGCAACAAATGTAGTATCATCAAGAAATGAGTCGTTAAGCTTCATTGATCAGAAAAATATTTGCAAGATCAAAAAAAATGAAGACTGACTGGAAACATGAAGAACATGACAGTCTCACCAAGAATCAACAAGATCTCACATGCAAAGTAACCAAATGAAACGCGAAGCTAGGGAAGTGTTCAACATGATTCCTAGAAGACACTGTAAGGATCACAACCCCTAAACATATAGACATAACAATAACAGAAACAAACACTAAGACTGATCAAACATGAAAACACATATTTTTTATTGATGCAAGATTGCCAAGATTCCAAGATGTTCCTACATCACTCTTCTAAACAATTCGAGACACTACAAAAAAATTCAAGTTTACTTCAAGCATCTTCATAAACACTATGACACCAAGTCCATTTGTGAAGGTATAAACATTGTATTCTTAGATCAAAACTCTACTTTGTACTAGCACACTTTCAATTCAAGTTTGTTTCATTTCAATTTCAAGTTGTATTCCTCAACTAGGGTTTGACTGAGGAAAACCTCTTTCTACCCAATAATTTCTCTCTTTTATGTGTGCAGGAACAAGTGGAGCTAGTTTTAGGATCAAATCTTGAAAGTACGGGTTCTCAATTATAATTTGTAACTAAAAACAATCAAAAGTGATGGGACCAAGTCATCCTAGATGACTACATCCCTCCAATTCAACTCTAAATTGAATTTACAAGCTATTATAGTTTCTGGGTTCCATTTTGGATACCAAAAATTTTATTTCAAGTCTTTGTCAATTTTTGTATGCTAAAATTCAACTATATTCTTCATTTAATTCTAATTCTTGCATTTCCTTATCAATTTTATACTCCTACATTGCATAATAGAAAATGATTCCCTTTGCATCCGCTTGGTGCTTGATTCCTTTTTGAGCCTAAGTGGATCATATTCATTCCAATGCAACATAAAGGGAGAGATAGGGGTGAGGGCCTTGATCACTTTCTTATGTTCCCTTCCATTCATTCTCGTCCCCTCTTTTTATGTTGCACATAGATTTCATTCCTTAGTTGTCATTATAGTCGCATTGTCATCTCAATCATTGCTCAAAATTCCCAAAACATAGATTTCACTCCATAGTTATAATTATAAGCATATTATCATTAAAAAAATCCAAAAACATAGATTTTATTCCTTAGTTATATTCACATTGTTGTTTTCAATAGTCTAATTTTTTCATTTTTATATGCCATATACACATTCTTAGTAATAAAAACAACAAATCAACTCTCACATTCCTCCAAAACAACAAACAGGACAACAAACAATCTCTAGGAACCAAAAAAAAAATACACACCCTTAAGTGAACCAATTGAATCAAATTTAAAGAAGCTTGTGCAATCAAATGCCATCATACTTCTAGAAGTAAAACATTATCAACTAAGACCTTTTGAACTATATTGGTGGACCAATGACTTCTTTGAATACCATAGAACCAAATGACATAAAAATACAAATTGGATAAGATTGAAGAACATGATTCAATACATTATCTATGAAGGTGACATTGTCGTTGCAGGTCATCCCAATAGTCCAACTAATAAGGAGTTAGGCATATGTCAAGCCATTATTCCCAAACATGATCAAAATCATCTACATATGTCTAGGAATTCCATACAAGTAACCTTCATATCTCCCACCATTTTCTTGTCCCCTAAAGTTCTACAACAAGAATATACACCATCTAAATCATACAATGTATGCAATGATGAAACCTTTAACTTAACCCCAACAGATTATCCAGAATAAAAATATAAGCTAATTCAATCCTTGATACAAGTCCCTTCTATAATTCAACAATCCTGGATCTAATGCCACCATATGCTCCATTCCCCATCAAAATTACTTTAGTGAATCCCATTCAAAATTCATTACTATCATGTCAAATCATTTAATGATTCCAAGAATCCCTCATACATATACAAACTCACACCCCATCATTAGAATTAGATACATGTAAATTGTATGACCCAAAGAATAAAGAAATAGGCCATAAAATGAATCAAGATCAAGATACCAAGAGCCTCCAATCCCAACCAATCTTTGACCAAGATCCCATCACCCTAGAATCACATGATGATCCCCTCATCCCCTTGTATTCAATCCATTATGATCCCCTTCCATCTAGAGAGAAAATAATCCTTACAATTCCCATTCATAATACATCTCCTAAGAAAGATCAAGATGTCCCTTCCAATTCATCTAATGATCCTCTTCCATGTAAAGATAAAAGTATTTCTTGATCTCCTTGTCACAATCCTCCATATTCATGTCAAGATCCCATCATTCCTCCATCTCCATGTCATAATCTTTCTAATCCACCTCAAGATCCCATCACCCCTATCCAAGCTATTTGTGAGCCCCTTACATATTAGATGGATTTCTATACTTTTATCTAATCTAATCTAATTGATAAGATTATTATTCCTTCCATACCATATCCACCTCAAAATGGATTCACATCTAGTTTCAAAAGAAACAAGTATCCCATTGGTAAAAATATTTTTCAAATCACTCATTATCAAGGTAAAGAGTTGACGCAGGAGCATATTGGGTCTTCATAATCCTGTATTAACCAAAAATATGTTTGTGTGGGTTCGGTATCTTGTTGGAGACCGCTCGATAACTGCTCTTGTTTGGTTGGTTGAAGGTTTGTTGGTTCACCAATTGAGCTCGGTTACATATTTTGGCTGGCTTCATCGATTGGTCTTGGTGGTTGTTCTTGGATTCTCAGTGGTTTCACCCATTGGTCTCTATTGCTGGGTAGTCTTTCTCACCAAGTTGGTTTTTGGATGTTGGATCTTGTGGCCAACATGTGCATTTAATTTATGTAGCATAATTAATGTTGGGGTCTCTCATTGGGATATGTGTGGTCCTAAATATGAGTCCTTGTTGTTTCATATGTTGGATCTTTAGGTTCTTTTGAGGCCAAAATTTTTGATAGCCTTTTGTATAAAAGTAGTGTTATGTTCTTAGATTAGGGGGTTGTTCTAGAGCACTAGTTAGATAGTATATTTGGATTCAGGGTTGTGACCTTGCATGTATGAGGACTATTTTTAAAATAATTTTGAATGTATTTGGCCGTAATCGGGAAGGCCTTATAGCCTGACATGTATGAAGTTTGATGCAATAATATAAAAATTGTATTCCTTCTCTCCATCTCTATGTTTTAAAGCTTTTGTGTTGTGTTTTGCAAGTTGGTTTGGTAGCTAGGAGTGCCCTTAGCCCTAGTTGCTGACCTTACTTGCGTCAGGTGGTATTAGAGAAAAGATTAGGTCTGAGTTTCCTCCTTGTAAATCCTAGTTGATTTTTGTGGGGTAGAATATTGCGATATGACCTGTAATTGTGGAGGGTTTCAAGATGATTCGTGAGAGACAAAATGAAATTCCAAGCTTAGTTGATATGCTAAGATAGATTGCTGCAAGATTAGAAGTCGTTGAAACAACCCAACGCTAAGGAAGACATCTTGAGGATGTTAGTGACGATGAATTTGAGGAGGTGCAGGGAGAAGATGCACTTACACTTTTGATGGATCAGGAAGAAGAAAGATTCATGTGAGCTTTGACAAGTTTGAAGTTCACACCTTAGTTTAATCCACCTGAGTATAGTGGAAAGTTTGATTCAGATGAATTGATAGACTGGATAACCGAAAGTGAGAAACACTTTGAGTATGAGAATATAACAGAGGAGAAAAAGGTGAAGATTGCAAGTACAAAGTTGAAAGGTCATGAATCCTTGTGGTGGGAGCATCTGCAATTGGACCAAAAGAAGAAGGGTAAAGACAAGATCAAGGTATGGGATAAGATGATAAACAAGTTGAAATGCAAGTTTCTACCTTTTGATTACCAGATTAACCTAGTTAGGAGAATGCAAAGTTTGAAACAAAAAGATAGCTCTGTGAAAGATTACACTGAGGAATTTTACAGATTAGATATCAAATCTGGACATGATGACGATGAGGTGGAAAGAATAGCAAGATATCTGAATGGGTTAATAATTTCTATTCATGATGAGATCATCTTGGTAAATATGGAGAGTATTGAAGAGGCTTATCAATTTTCCCTAAAAGATGAGGAAAAATTGAACAAAATACATGAACAAAGACAAAGAGGAAGAGTTAGATCTTATGGTGAAAATAACATATCTGATTAGGACAAGGAAAATCAAGACACGCATCAAGATAAAGGAAAGACCGAGTGGAAAGGTGGAAGTTCATTCCGAGGAAGAGGCAATTACTCTCGAGGTGGATATGGTAGAAGAGGGTTCCAAGGAACTTGTTACAATTGTGGAGAAGAAGGACATAGATTGTTTGAGTGTACACATGCAAGAAAGAAAGTTGATAGTAGAAGAAATGCTTTGGTGCAAGAAGAGTCACCAAATGAACCTGAGAAGGAAGGAAACCTAATGATCAGAAGGATATTATGGAGTGAGAACAATAAGAAAGATATAGTAAGAAATAGTTTTTTCAAGACCAGATGCATAGTTGCAGACAAAGTTTGGAAAGTGATTGTTGATAGTGGAAGCTCGGCGAATCTGACATCTAAGGAAATGGTCACCAAGTTGCAGTTAGAAAGAATGAAGCACTTGAAGCCCTATGATATTTCATGGATCAAGGATGAGCATACACTTATGGTGAGTGAACAATGTTTTTTGAATTTGAAAATTTAAAAATATTATGATAAGGTGTTGTGTGATATTATGCCTATGGATTGTTGTCATATTTTTTTGGGTAGACCTTGGCAATATGATAGACATGCTATACATGATGAAAGATTGAATAAGTATACTATTTGGGTTGATGGTAAGAAAATATTGTTACCTTTAGTTGAAGAATCTATTGGTGGGATATGCACATCTATGAAAGTTTGTTTGATGGAAGGTAGGAAGTTTGTGAAGGATCTGAAGAGAAATGATGTATGTTATGCTTTGATTCCTAACAAATCGAGTGAGAAAACATAAGATAAAAATCTAGAGGAAGTTAAAAAGTTTCTTACCGAGTACAAGGAGATCATTTCAAATAATGTACCTAATGGTTTTCCACCGATGAGAGATATAAGTCATTGTATGGATCTGATTCCTAGAGTTAGTTTTCCAAATAAGGCACCACACTGATTGACACCAATTGAGAATGAAGAACTCAACCGACAAGTTAATGACTTGTTGTAGAAAGGTTTCATCAAATAAAGTTTGATTCTATGTGCAGTACGAGCTATGTTAGCACCAAGAAGAATGGAGAATGGTGAATGTGTATTGATTCAAGAGATATTAACAAGATCACAATTAAGTATTGGTTCCCTATACCGAGGATGGATGATATAATGGATTGTTGGAGTGGACAAAAATATTTTATTAAGATTGATTTGAAGAGTGGATATCATCATATCAAAATTAGAGAAGGTGATGAATGAAAGACTTCTTTCAAGCCAAAATTTGGTTTTTATGAGTGGTTAGTTATGCCTTTTGGTTTAACTAATGCACCGAGTACCTTTATGAGGTTAATGAATGAGGTTCTAAAGAAATTTTTGGGTAAATTTGTGATTGTGTAATTGGATGATATTATGATATTCAATAAGACCAGAGAAGAGAATTTGATACATATAAGACAAGTTTTGCAGAGATTGAAAGAGGAAAAGTTGTTGCTTAATTTGAAAAAGTGTTCCTTCATGCAAGAAGAACTTGTGTATTTAGGCTTTGTTATTTCAGCTAATGGTTTGAAGATGGATCTTGAGAAGGTTGAAGCTATACTTGATTGGCCTACCCTGAGAATGTTAGTGAGGTAAGATCATTTCATGGATTAGAAAGTTTTTACTGAAAGTTTATCAGAAATTTCAGTTCAATGTATAATGCTATGACTGAGACAATGAGAGGAGACAAAAGATAATTCAAGTGGACACATGGAGCTGATAAAAGTTTTAAGACTTTGAAGTAGAAGGTTGATGAATTGCCTGTGTTAGCATTACCTAGTTTAAATAAGGTATTTCAAGTTGAGTGTGATGCAAGCAGAAGTACAATATGAGCTGTGTTGACTCAAGAAGATAAACCTGTTGTTTTCTTTAGTGAGAATTTGAATGATGCTAAGAGGAAATATGTTGTGTATGATTAAGAATTATATGTCATTGTTCAAACCCTGAATAAATGGAGACATTATTTGGTACCAAGTGAATTAGTGTTGTATAATAATCATAAGGCTTTACAATATTTGGATATTTTGAATAAGTTGAATCAAAGACATATGAAATGGGTAGAGTATTTGCAGAGTTTCACATTTATGATAAAGCATAAGAGTGGAGTTTCTAACCAAGTTGTTGATGCATTGAGTAGAAAATATTTTTTGACTGAAATGAGGATTGAGGTTCTTGGTTTTGATGATATGAAGAATTTGTATGAAAATGAATTTGATTTTTATAAGCCATGGAAATGTGCAGAGCACCTATTCTAGATCAACCAAGTAAGTATGGAGACTATATCATTCAAGAGGATATGTTGTTCAAATGTATTCAGTTATGTATAGTGAGAGGTTCAATGAGAATCAATTTGTTAAAGGAGAAACATAGTAGTGGTTTAGCTGGACATTTTGGTATTGATACGACATTGAGTTTGCTTAAGGAAAGGTATTTTTGGCCTCATTTGTATAAGTATGTTCATAAATTTGTGAAGATTTATGGAGTTTGCCAAGTTGTAAAAGGAGTAAGTCACAATACTAGTTTGTATACAGTGATTTCTATTCCTGAGAAACCTTAGAGTGATATCAACATGGATTTTGTTCTTGGCTTATCGAGGACAACAAGAGGTAATGATTCCATATTTTTTGTAGTGGATAGATTTTATAAGATGACACATTTCATACCATGTATAAAAATAGCATATGCAGTGCATATAGCAGATCTTTTCTTCAAGGAGATTGTCAGATTGCATGGATTAATGAAGAGTATCATCTCTGATCGCGAAAGTAAGTTTGTTGGCTATTTTTGGAAAACACTTTGGAAGAAGCTAGACACTGAGTTGAAGTATAGTTCTACATTTAATCCACATACTGGTGGACATACAAAGCTTGTAAACATAAGTTTGGGTAGCTTGTTGATATTTTTAGTTGGAGATAAATCGAGCAATTGGGATTTGATGTTAGCACAAGTAGAGTTTGCATTTAATAATTCAGTAAATAGGAGTACTGGAAAGACACATTTTTCAGATTGTTACTGGCATGCAACCGAGAGGTATATCATATTTGAGAGATATTGCTGGAGAAGAGAAGTTCTGAAGGAGAACAATTTGTTGAGTTTATGAAAACATTGCATGAGGAAGCGAAACATAAGTTGGAGAAAAGTAATAAAAAATACAAGGATAATGCAGATAGATCAAGAAGACATAAGACTTTTGAGATTCATGATGAAGTAATGGCTCATTTGAAGAAATACAGATTTCCTGTTGGAACATATGGTTAATTGAAGATGAAGAAATTTGGTCCTTGCAAGATATTGAGGAATTTTGACAGTGGAAATTCTTATGAAATAGAATTAGCTAATGACATGGATATATCACCTATATTCAATATTTTAGGTTTATATGAGTATCATGAACCTGATGAAAAAGTGATAGTGTTGAGTGATTATCCTAAGAAACATATAGAATAAGTTGAACAGAAGAAAGAATTGACAGAAGCACTAGAGGAAAGAATTACATGAAATACTTGGTAAAGTGGAAGAACAGACTGATTGAAAATTTGACATGGATTTATCAATCTGAGTTGGATTCAACTCAAGTTGTACCACACTCGTAATTTCGAGAATCATTTATTTCAACCTCAGGTGTCTGATGCAAGAGCATCTTGGGTCTTGGCAATCTTGTATCAACCAAAAATATGTTTGTGTGGGTTCGGTAGCTTGTTGGATATTGCTCATTAAAGTGCTAAGTAACTACTCTTGTTTGGTCGATTGAAGGTTTATTGGTTCACTGATCGAGCTCGGTTACTTTTTTTGACTAGATTATCCAATGGGTCTTATTGGTTGTTCTTGGATACTCAGTGGTTTTGCCTATTGGTCTCTATTGCTCGGTAGTCTTTCTCACCGAGTTGGTTTTTGGATGTTGGAAATTATGGCCGACATGTGCATTGAATTTTTGTATTATAATTAATGTTGGGGTCTCTCATTGGGATTCATGTGGACCTAAATCTTTTTCGTTGTGGTTTCCTATGTTGGATCCTTAGGATCTTTTGAGACTAACCTTTTTGGTAGCCTTTTGTATAAAAGTAGTGTTATGTTCTTAGATTAGGGGGGCAGTTCTAGAGCAGCAGTTAGATAGTAGATTTGAATTGAGGGTTGTGAGCTCGTACATATGAGGACTATTCTATAAAGAATTTTGAATATATCTGGTCATAATAGGGAAGGCCTTACAACCCAACATGTATAAAGTTTGATGAAATAATATAAAATCTGTATTCCTTCTCTCCCTCTATGTATTTTAAAGCTTTCGTGTTGTATTCTGCAAGTTGGTTTGGTAGTTGGGACTGCCCTTGGCCCTAGTTTTCGACCTTACTTGCATCAAGATTTAGGCCTCAATGAATAATTTATATTATAAAAGCTTCATATCAATAAAAATTCCAATTATCATGGCCTTGGCTACATAGCTCACCCTCAAGATGTTAGAATCCCTCTTCAATCCCACATACTTCCATATAAAACAAAATATATGCCTTCTCCATCCTCCAAATCTATTTTGGGTCCTTATATCCCAAAATTAAAGCCCTCATTGCTTCCATCCATCTTAGGTCCTTATATCGCTCCATCCACTATCTATATCACCCCTACCTCACAATTCACTAACCCTGTCAAAAATCAAGATCAACAAAGGTGCACATCCTTGAGAACATTACAACCATCTATCTACATGAACCATTTCATAATACCTCTATCACATCCCTATCCATCCATGGATTCCAATTCTCTTGGAAGTGATTTGGATGCCAAGCATAAAATCTATAAGTCCAAAAATATACATACAACAAAAGATCAACATGTCCCATTTAAAAGACATGTAAAAAAAAGCAAAATTTGATCCAAAAGGAAAAATATCTAAAAGGCCATGAAGGACCATCAAGAAAAATTAAAAATTAAAAATCATGTGTATATCCAAATTGCTCATTAAGCATTCCTAACAAAAAATCTAGTTTTGAATCCAAGCTTTCTATTCCAAAGGGTTTTGTCATTCTTCCACTTAGTTATATTCCATCTTTCCAATCCATTTTGGGTTCCTATGTCCAAAAATCCACTATCTTAGGTACCCCTACATCCCCTTCATCTATTTTGGGTCCATGTGTCCCAAAATCTACACCCACTCCTCCATCACTATTTCCAGCTCCAAAATAATCTTGCCAACATTTTCATCCACTCCTACATAAGTCTTCCAACATCCCATCCATTATCCAACTCCTCTTTTTCCGTATTTCCATACCTCTTATCCATTCCTTTCCATAAGTCTCTACCTTAGTCCATCTTATCATCCATTTAGTCTCCCTTTACAATCACCCTATCAACATCTTTGAGCATATCTTTAATATAAATGATTCATTTTTGCACATCTTCCAAGGGTGCTATACAAAAAAAAATATGTTTGAGTCCTTCCTCATCTTCTATTATGAATACATTATCTTCCAAAAAGTCAAAAAAAAATTAGAGAAAAAAATTGAGCTATGGTGAAACCCACTTCTTTTGTGCCTTGGGAAAGTACCGTGATGAAAACCCGACAAATAGGCATAAATATAATCCATTTCCCTCTTAGACTCTATACTTGGGGAAAGTTTCATCCATGCTATCCTACCTACCACATCCTCCATTTCCCCTCATTCTCCATTATCTATTACCTTATCTACATCCATATTCCCTTTTCCACCTTTGATCTTAACAAATTTAAAGATCTCCATAAGAATTATGCATCCTAACTGCTTCACCTTATCCACACCCTCCAATCCATATCCTTTATCTTATTTGTTCCTTACTTTTTTCATCCATCATCATCTTTAATATTGTTTACCTTATCTCTACCCTATCTAAATCTATCCCTTGATCTTGATCAAAACTAAAGACATTAAATGTAAAACATGTTTTTAGTAATCTCTTGACATCTCCATTCCTAGGGATCACATGGTATTCAATGCACCATGTCATTACATATGTATCCATATACCCATCCCATAGCTTGGATAAACATGTTGTTCCATTGTGAGATAGTCCTTGCAAACCAAACCAGCTCTGATCCCATAATGAGCCTCCTCTATCCTTCACTTATACATTTTAATCCTAATATTTCATTCATCCATTCATAATGTTCCATGCCTTGCTAGATATTTGGGAAAATAAATACATCTTGTTTGAGAATAAATCCTGACATAGGCCTTTAACTTCAATCAGTGATCTAAACATGTCCTAAAAAATCCAAAAACATCAAAAAATCTCAAATATCCAAAAAAATATAAATATCTAAAAATCCAAAAAACCTAAAAATATCTTAAAAATACAAAAAATAAAAATAATCCATCATTTTCAATCCATAATAAACTATACCTTTTCGATGACATATATTTGAGCAGACATGAATGCAATACAAACCCTCGAGATTAATAAATCATGCAACAATAGACAAAAATATCAAGCTAGTCTACAACATAATCCATCAACTACTTATCAATTTTAAACATACCTATCATACAAAGTTCCTTTATGGATATGTATTTCCAAGAGAAGGCACCCTATTGGATATCACGCCTTAACAGACATGTCTTTCTTACAATAGGCATCCTATCAAACATCATGCTATCAAGAAATGCTCATCTTTGGCAAGAAGATCAATATGGTTGTTGACTCATTGGTCAAGTGAGTCTTATCTTTTATCAATTTATCTTAAATCATGTTCCTATGCTTCTCAAGGATATCCACAAGTGATAAGTGAAGCCAAGCTTGTACACGATTTTGTTTTTCTTTGTTTTCTATTTGTGAGATGTTTTCATTAAGTCTTGAGACAAAAAGGTGTTTTATGTGTTTGTGTTAGCACATTTTCTTTGGACAAAGATCCTAAACAAACCTATGGTCATAGATCAAAATTGTTGTGACTATCGCACGTACCTCGACCTTTAACACATGAGTGGACTAAGATGGATAGAAAAATTCCTTGTCTGTTAATGCAAAGGGAAAGCTCTATCACCATGATCTTCCAAATCTTGTTGTGAACATCAATATTTTCTATATAAATAAGGAACAAGGATGAAATTATCATACACTAGTGGAAGCACGATACAAAGGATGAAAAGAATGAGATATCAATCAACAAAATATTTCAATCAAGTCATTCTTCTCGCCAACTATTCTTTTTTTCTTACTAATATTTCTTCTATCAGTCAAATCAATCTATCAATAAATCATCTCATGTTATCTATTCTATTTGATCAATCGAGCATATCTACATATGATATCAATCAACCCTTATCTACCATCCATCTAATTTTCTTTCCTTCTTACTAATTTTTCTTCTAACTGATCTCTTCACCCTGTCAACAAATTCAACCTCACATTTCATTTTTTGGGCAATTTCTCAAGGGGGCACCATATTATCTCTTTGTCACATCATTCCCACAAGGGGCATACTAGGGTAATTTTTTATGATCTACTCTTTTAAACAACACTCAAAATCATATTATATAAACGAGGGGCAAAATATAGACACCTAAAATTGTCCAATATTTACAAGCAACATTTTTACTAGTATTCTTCTTAATTAAATAAATAATTTTAATTTTTTAATTATTTTAGTGTCATTCTTCTAATAAAAATTAAAAAATCAACATTTCCTCCTTTCTCATAATTTAAATAATTTTAAATTATTTAATTATCGATTAAGTTGTAATGTTAAATAAATAATTTTCTTATTTACTTAATTCATATCACATACTTTAGTAAAATAATTTTTAGTAATTAATTAAATATATTCTTCTATTTCTCTTTAGTTCATTAAATAATTATTTTAATTAGTTAACTAAGTCTTCTATAATTAAATAAATTCTTTAATTTATTTTAAAGAATTCCTCTTTCTGAAAAAGCTACTTTTTTCTAAAAGAAAATTAAATCTTTATTTTATTTATTTGTCTCTCACACACAACTAAATATATATTTAATTATATAATGTTAATTAAGTCTCCTACTTGCACCTCCTTAATTGTCACTCACTCTCAATCCAAATGATCAATCAATTTCATCAATCTTCGTCACACAGTCAGTCAATTCCCAATCATTCCACTTAACTCCCCAGTGCATTCAGTCTATCTAGGTCATACAACCAGTTCTACATTGTTATTACTTTGTCAACTAGGTATTTCTAATTTAGGAATCCAATTGTACCTTGTTATCATCACTATTAAGTTGTCTCATTTAATCTCAACCATTGATTTTCTATCAACATATTTTAATCTAAACCATCCATTGAAATCCAATAATCTATAATAAGCCTTGATTTCCTATCTTGGTTGACCATAGTCTTCAATTTTTTGTGCTATCAAATTGCAAATTGATGCTACAATTTTGAGAGCCAACATCATACAACTAAAAAATGAGGACAATGGAGGATTATTTGGGTTTGATGCCAATGGTTTTGTTTTGATTTTATATATTTATTTGTATCTAACTTTCTTATCATTCTCTATTGGTGGAATAGGTTTTATGCTTTGATAATTGGGTTTTGTGGTAATCTTAACATCTCATTGCAGGATTTATGTTGAATTTACTATCTCACAAACACCTTATATAATATGGATGCATGCATTATATAATGTAATAGTGCTTCTATAGAGTCCAAGAAGAGGGCTCTAGATTCTTCATCCTCACTGTCAAATTGACTTGTGAAGAGGATTACTAATTATATTTGATGGTTATGCATTTTAGGTATGTAAGGGTGACAATGCTTTGGAGATGAAACTCCTAGTAGAGAAGACAATGTTATGGCACCAAATAGTTGGTCACATTGGTGGGAGGGTCTCAAAACATTGAAAAATAAATGCCTCATTAAGGAGCTTGATGATTGTAACCTTGATTTTGATTTCTACAAACACTATGTTTATGGTAAACAAAATTGTGAATATGTTTACTCTGGTTCCAACAAATCTTTTGGGTTGTTCGAATTGATACATTATCATGCTTTTGGTCTTGTAAATGTTCCTTCGATTTAAAAATCGATGAATTTTGTATAATTCAATGATGATTATAGTAGGATATTTTCTTTTATTTTCTCATAAGTAAATTTGAATTCTTTGATTAGTTTAATAAGTTTAAGGCTCTTGTTGAGAACGGGACTAGTAGAAAGACTAAGTATTTTAGGATTGAAAAATTGTGATGAGTTTTTCTTGGTAGATTTTAATAGGTTCTATAAGGATCATGGGATTGAGAGGCATAAGACAACGCCATATACACCTCAATATAATACAATTGTGGAAAGCTTGAACAAGATGTTGTTGGAAATGACTAGGAGTATGCTTAGTGTTGTTGGCCTCAAATAAATGTTTTGGGAAAAAATTGCAGGCATTGCTTTCTATTTGGTAAACAAATCTCCTAGTTCAACATTTGTTGATAAGACACCTATCAAGGCATTTTCAAGAAATAATCCTCAATGATGCATCTTAAAGAATTTGGTTGTGAAGCTTATGCTCATGCTCTGAGTGAAAAAAGACCTAAATTGGAGAACAAGGAAGTGGAGTATATTTTTATTGGCTTCAGTATAGGTGTAAACGGGTACAAGATTTAAGATCCAACGATAGAGAAGGATCTCTATAATAGAAGTGATATTTTTATAGAGATGAAACCTTCCACTATTGAATTATAACCAGAGAAAGAGGGAAAATATAATAAGGAGATAGTTCAGGTCCCTTCTACCCCTGAGAGAGAATAACTACGAACTCCTAATGAACTTTATGAAAGGAGAGTTCTATCAGTTCCTGAAAGCTCAGAAGAAGATAAAGAACCTAAACCTCAACCTTTGACGAGATCCATTAGAATGAAGTGACAACCATATAGGTTTGGTTATTAACTATTAGATTCTAGTTGTATTTTTTACTTGGTTGCTAACACTAATGAGCCTATGACTATTAGAGAGGTTATAGGTATTAGTGATGTAGATTCCTAGATGGAATCCATGAATGATGAGATGACATCTATGAAGGAAATAATACTTGGGATCTAGTACCTTTCCCTAAAGGACATAAGATCATAGGATAAAAAAGTGTGTTCAAGAAAAAGTTGGGTCCTAATAATAGTGTTGAGTTCAGCATAAAGCACAAATGGTCACAAAGGGGTATTCTAACGTTGAGGGAATAGATTTTGGTTAGATTTTTTCTACATTTGCAAAGTTTACATCCATTCAGTTCTTGTCCTTTCTTTCTACAACTCATGATTGGGAAATCGATAAAATGGATGTGAAGACAACATTCCTTCATGTAATTTGGAGGAAGAGATTTATATGCCACAACAAAATATTTTCATGGTAGGAGGTAAAGAAAATCTTATGAGAAAGTTGAAAAAGTCTTTGTATGGTCTAAAACAGTCTGCTAGGATACAGTACCAAAAGTATGATACCTATGTGTTGAATTTATGATTTCATAGTTCTAAATCTGATAATTATGTTTATTTAAAAATTGATAATGTTTTCATTCTTATTATTGTATTATATGTGGATGATATGTTATTTTTTTATAATGCACATTTGATTTATGACTTGAATTCTTAGTTGCAAGAATAGTTCCACATGAAATATTTGGGTGCACCTAGGTACATTCTAGAAATGGAGATAAGAAGAGACAATGCTAACAAAAATCTTTGCTTAAGGTAAAGTAAGATTGTGAATTAAATGTTGGAGAGATTCAACATTTCATCTTATAAATTTATGATAGTTCAACTAGGACCAAATTTATCTATAAATGATTGTCCAAAATATCCTATCAAGGTGGAGGACATTGCATGTCTACCATATACAAGTGTTGTTGGAAGTCTTATGTATGCAAAGGTCTAAACAAAGCTAGACATTGCCCAAGAATTGGGAATCCTTAGTTGATATATGGCTAATATTGGATGAGCTCAATGAGATGCATTTAACAGAGTGTTCAGATATTTGAGGGTTACTTTTGATAATTCCTTGTGTTATCATGGTTATCCTACTAGTCTATTACATTCTATGAGTATCCATGGATATGTGGATTCATATTAGGTGAGTGATATTGATAACGGAAGATCCACTAGTGGTTATGTCTTTACTATGTATGGTGGTTTGATTACCTATATGAGTAAGTGACAAGTTCTAGTCACTTTGTCCATGAAAAAAGTAGAGTATATGGTAGCTACTCTTGTGTGTAAGGAATTCATTGGTTTAGATGGCTGTAAAAATCAAAGTGTCATTTTCTTAACAAAGAATATGAATTTCCATGCCAAAATAAGGAACATTGATGTAAGTTTCATTTTGTTTGACATATTGTACAGAAAGGGAAGGTAAAATTGGAGAAGGTTGAAACTTTGATGAATTTTCTAGATGCATTTACAAAACCATTGAGAACAAAGAAATTTGGAAGGTATTCCAGTTTTATGGCCCTTTAGGACCTCTCTAGTTGATCTATGGGCTAATATAAATGTCTTTGACAAGTGGGAGAATGATGGGATTAAGGTATCTCAACCTTTGTAAATCCTAGAATTGATTATTAAAATATTTGATATATTTATTTGTTATTTTATTTTAATAATTGGCTACAAATTTCTAGTCATCTAATGGGACACACATAAATGGGTTGACAATAGTGCACAAATTGTGCACACGTGGATGTAGTTGTCCCAATTTGAGGATCTCGTATTTAGTATATGTAGGTGTACCATCCTAAAAAGTTAGCACCCGTAATTAGATGCTAAATTAGGCCCCATTTTGGCAATTTTGAGATTTCATGTCTATAATGCTTGATTTGACTACCTATATCCCCCTTATCTGGTATCTATCCCATCTTCTTGGCTCTCCATTTGAATTTTGGTTATTTTTCATATGTAAATAATGCCCAGGGGTTTATGTTCCTCGAGGTTTGGGCCCAAATTTGAACCAGGGCCCCTTTGTGGTGTTTCAATGGGAAATTAGATATCATGGTCATCCTGGTTTAATTTTAAATCTTGAAATATATGATGTGGTATATAAACACCCTATTTCCCCTCATTTTTGCATCCAAAATCCACGATAAGACATCTACGCTCAATTATTTTGCAATCAAGTGAATCTAATATTTGAAGGCAAGCATCCATGATCTAGAATTTCTCCAAGCATCCAAGGTATTTTGAAGGAAATCTTATCCATTGTAGAAAGCTTCTCTCCCAAGAGGGCCAACTAGAGGATTTCTCAAGAAAGAAACATCTTTTGTTCATCCAAATGCATTATTCTTCTATAAAAGGTGTTCAATCAAGCATAACAACATTGAAGAACTAGGAGTGGCATTCATAGATCCATGCATTTGTACATTTTTTTGTTAACCTGGGGTATGATATTTTCATTTTCATTTTGGTGTTAGGTCTCCTATGTGTGCTTGTAGGTTCACCTTATGTACATTTTTCATGAACCCACCACATCACATTTCTATTTTTATTTTGGTGTTAGATCCCCTGTATGCGTATTGGATCCTTACTTTTAGTTATATGTACTATTCATTAGATTTTATGTGCAATTCAATTTATGTTCAATAAAATTATTTACTGTTTGCATATATTTTTCAAAATTCATCCTTGTGTTTGTTAGATCTATCATTTCTTTCTTCTCTTGTGCATGATTGTTATAACATTGATACCTACCTATAACATTCCTGTTAGGAGAAGTCATAGACTTATGGGTTCCTTTGATCCCAAGGCCTCTTTATTTCCTAGGAATCTTGATGAGACACACATGCATACTAATGACATTCCTACTATGGTTGAGAATTCTTCTTCTCACTCTTATCATGATGAAGATGAGTCTTTAAGAGTTCTTCCTACCTAAGTGCAAAATCTTTCCCATGACTTTAATTTTTTTTAGGAATGGTTAAGTCAAGAGAATTCTAATTGTTAACTTATCTCCTTAGTATAGGGTTTAAGGAATTTGATTCAGAATGATGAACATGGTATCAACTTGTTATAAAATATTTCCCATTTTGTTGATAATAATGTTAAACCTCTTATGGATTTTTCTCAAGATCTAGGTTTATCTCAACCTCCCACTAGTGTTGATACTTCCCTTCCTATTTCTACTTCATTGCCTAGTGTCTCTACTTATGCTCCACCTCTCATGACTACATATGTTTCAAACATCAATCTCATACATGTTAGTCTTGGAAGCCTTCCTAATCCTATTGCTCCTCCTTCAAGTGTTTCATGTGTTTCCCAACCTTCATCCATGCCTACCTTCAACAATGTTTTATTTTCATATTTAAATGTTCCTTCCATTTCTCATAACAGTCTCAACATTTCACATATGTCTCATGCCAACCTATCCAACAAATCCACTATCAATATTCTTGTTCAAACTCTTTTATGCTTGCAACAACAAATTCTCTCTATGAATCAATCCAAATTTAATATTTATACATGTGGCATTGCTATCCCTTTGTCCTTGGATATCATTTATGTTGTTATCCATCAAGGTTCATGTCTAAATTTTTTACTAGAACCTTCAAAGATAAGGTCTTGCAATGTTATTTCTCTTTACCTACTTATTCCATTGATTCTTGTCAAACACTTTCTTATGATTTCATACAACAATTTCAAAATAATATTAGTCCTAAGATCTCTTTGACTGATTTAAAAAATTGTAAACAAGGTGTTAAAGAAAAAGTGACTGATTCCATTGGTAGATTTAAGCATTTGCATTCTCAGAATTCTTATAATGTGCCTGATGTTGATATTCAACATATTTTCATTACTAATTTACAAAAAATACATTGTAGATAAGACATTTCTTTACGAATTCTCTTACTTTATTCAATTATGTGTAGTGCTTCATAATTATCAGCTTCAAGTGATGTGTTTCTTGTTATATGTGTTTTTTTTATATTTCTTTAAAAACCCTTGTTGCTCTGTTGGCACAAGGTGATAAAGGAATCAACATGTTGTGACATTTGTCTATTTGTATCTCATTTCTGCTATGTGTTGTATGCATGTTATATCATGCATGTGTCATTGTTCACAAATGTGCCTGTGTGTTGTCTAGTTGGGGATGATGCAAAAAAGTAGATACCATTCTTTTTTATAACTATAATGTCGACTCAAAAAGACTCTTCTTTGTATCTCTAATTTTGATATAATTCTGATATACATGAATAATCATATGATCATTGTGACCCCAAATTTAGTAGATCCCTTTTGTGCTCTCTTTTTCCACATGTTTCATTTCCCTTGGTTTGTCCTTCCTTAAGGACATCTCATAGTGGAAACATCTTTTGTGTGTGCATGTTCTCTGTTAAAGTCATTTCTCCCTTTAAGGTGTTTGCAATCACTTTAACGTGTGGCATACACTCCACTTTTTATTTCACACTTTACACACATAGTGATTTAATAAAATTTCTTATATAGATGGCTATGGAGCCAACACTTTCCTTGAATTCATTTGTATTTAATCATGCCCTACGCATTATTCATTAGACCCTAAGACTAATCCTTCCTTCTTTCATTTGGTTCTTAGACTGGCCTCTTTTCAAGATCCCTTAATAGAGATAGACTTTCCTTAAGGACTAATTCCTTTTGTTATGACAAGTTTTATAGCATCTCATAGCTTGCTAGACTATCAATTCCATCTTTTACAACAACATTTTCCCCTTGCATGATCCATATTAAGGAAATACATCACTAGGTTAGTCTCTCTCTCTCTCTCTCTCTCTCTCTCTCTCTCTCTCTCTCGTGAGCATGGCCTCTTTTATCTTGGTTTTGGATTTGATGAGGATCTAAGTCACTTGGGGGCTTGGTGTTTCCTTGTCTCCTTTCCCTTGATAATTTTTTCCAATGCATTGATCTACTTTACCATGAGCATGAGGTTTTCCCACACACTTGCTAAAGTGGGGGTTAAATATATCATCCTAAAGAGTTAGAACCCATAATTGGATGCTCAGTTAGGCCACATTTTGGCAATTTCAAGATTTCATGTCCATTATGCTTGATCTGGCTACCCATCTCCGCCCGATCTGGCATCTATCATATCTTCCTAGCTCCCAATTTGAATTTTGGTGATTTTTCCTAGGTACATAATGCCCAAGGCTTTATGTTCCTAGGAACAAAACACCTAGGGCATTTTTTTACCTGAGGTTTGTTATCTCTATAGAATATTTTGTTGTCATTAGTTTAGACAAAGTCATAAGAATCAAAAGATTCAATTGGTGAAAAGCAGAAAAGTAAATATATGAGCAATCAAAAATGTACACCAAGCAAGGCAATGAAGTCAGTAAAGCTCAAACACTTAACTGAGAACACAAAGTTAACCAAACATCGAGAGCACAGACAATACACCAAGTTGACAGTTACCGAGTACAAAAGAAAAAGTTAACCGAGTGAAGATAAGTTACTCTACCGAGTTACTTAATGGATTGTAAAGCTATAAGGACACATTTAATACACTGTTACTGTATTAATTGTGATTCTATAATGCACGAAGATGAGTTTTTTACATGATCAATGATCAAAATAATTCAAAGAGAAGATCTGAGGAGAAGATTGAGAGGTTAATCAAAGATTGTTATTTCCAAGAAAAATACCAAGTACCGAGGTAAAAGTGACACAGTCACCGAGCGGAAAAGAAGATCTAACGGTCAAAATAATTTATCAGTGACCTAACACATAAGATTACAAGGCAATAAATATCATACTTAAAGGATGATTTACAGAGCAAAAGAGTGAGATAGAGATGACAGAGGTGAAAGAGACAGAGTACAGAGAAGGTTGTTATTGAAGAACAAAAATAAGAGCAGAGTACACCAAGCTGATATTTTTCTATAGCAGAGAAAATCCAAGCAGTGTTACAGATTGTAATTGAGATAACACAAGTATTTCAGAGCACATAGAGTCTGGTCAACATTTGCAATTGATGCATTATATCAGACATTTATAAGTTGTTAATACTATTGTATTAAGAGCTAGAAATCCCAATACTGGGTAGATCTTAACTGATCTAATATTTGTAAAACCTTTAACAAGGTACATCTCTAAGTTTAGAGATTGTAAAATCCTCTAACCAGGTAGACCTAACAAGTCTTTGTATACTCTTAACCGAGTAAGCTATCAAAATGGCTAAACTATGAAAGCTCTAATCGAGCAACCTTTATACTGCAGTTAGTGAAGGTTGTGGGTGTCATCCCCACTATAGTTTTTTCCTCTAACCAAGGATTTCTGTGTAAAAAAAATCATGGAGTTGTGAGTTCATTTACCTTTATGGTTTTATGTTATGTTTTATGCTTTATTTCAAGTTACTGAATTCAGTAAACAACAAAAATAGTATACAGTTTAAGTTATAAAAGTTTTTGTGGTACTGATTCACCCTCCCCTCTCAGTCCCAACTTTCTGTAATCATTCCAATAATTGGTATCAAAGCTTCTACTCTTGAGTTATATGGTTTGACCACCTGAGAGTTAAAGATCCTAGTCGTGGAAAGTTTTAGGCAATTCAAAAGACTTGGTGGTCTTGAATCGGAATTGGAAGGTGCAAGAGAGTTAATCATTGATCTGAAGAAGAAACTTGAGAGATCTCTAAGGGTTAGATTGAGAAGTTATAATGAACTAAAGGTTACACAAGAACAATTTGATACACTTGAAACAACATCTAAAGGCATTGTCACTGATGAATCCAAAACAACTATAAAATAACTCCTAGAAAAGAATGATACATTTACCGAGCAGTTGGACCTAATGAAAATAGATCTTGAAACCAACATGATAAGAATGACCGAATCGATTGAAGGAAAGAGGATTTTTGAAGATGAAAAGGAAGTGGTAGAAGAAGATAAAAGAAAAGTTGAAATGAAGCTATTGGAAAAAGATAATGAGATCATGAGAATGATACAAGTTCACTATGACATGGCTGATCAACTTCTCAATGCGAATCAAGATAACACCAGAAAAGAATTTGAGAAGCAACCACTGAAAGCTCAAATTGAAAGAATGGATCAAAAACTGAAAGATGAGAAAGATGCAAATGCAATACTGAAAAGAAATGAAGAAGAGCTGAAATCTCTAGATCAACCATTCAAGAATCAGAAACAAAGAAATGAAAAAATAGGTATTGGATTCAAAGAGGAAAACACCACCGAGAAAGGAGAATCGTCAAAAGCATAAAGAGATGAAATTACTACATCCCCACCGAGACAAAATAAGCCAAGTTGCAATTATTATGGTAAGTCTGGACATATTGCTAATTTATGTAGGAGCAGGAAACGTAAATCACAGAGTATACCTAAGTTTGATAGTTATTGTTTGAGATGCAATAGGTATGGACATCAAACATTTTAATACAAAACTAATCTTGCTAACAATACAAGGAAACCTAATTTTGATGGTTACTGCAAGAATTGTAATAATGTTGGACACAAATTTGAAGAATGCAGAATAAAGAAAAGAAATGACAATTGGAAGCCTAACTGAGAGAATGCTAAAACCAACCGAGAAGGCATTTCTATAACATGCAACTATAATACAAGAATTTCATGTTTATCCTGTGGAAGGTATGCACACATCGCTGTAAATTGCATGTTGATGCACGGAAGGAACAACATAAGAGCATGGATAAGTCCTGGCATGACATATTTTCATTTCCATAAGGTAGGACACCTTGAGAGTAATTGTAGATACTGAGCTGATGCACCAACCGAAGATGAATGTGAAGTAAAATCCCCTACTGGTGTTGAGGAAATCCGAGAACAAATGAACAAAACATGGAGGAGAAAGACTCAATATGAAGGGACATCATTCGGAAGCATAGACTGCACCATCTCTACCGAGTTGGTTGCATCGAGCTCCACCTAGTCGGTGAGAGGTATGTAGGAACTGCATACTTATAATAAATCCTACTTCAGTTCCTAGAAATAAAGTTGAGATCCATATCAACATATGTATATGCAATTGGATAAGTTGTATAAGTTTTGGATGAATATTTTTATATATAGTTATTTTGTTTAACTCGGTCGAGCAAAGTAACTATGCAGTTGGTAATAAAGGTAAAAGGGACTCGACAAGCACATTTATTGTATATTAATAGAGCTATTGGAAACCCTAATTGAGGAAAAAGTATAAATACATCATTTTGCAAATCATTTGAACCCAACATTCACAAAAGAACATTGAGCACATTTGCAGAGCAACTATCCCAATCGAATTCAAGCGACTACGAGGTATTTTGTGAATCTTTGCAAGAGTTTTTAAGAAACATTTGAGATATTTTCCGAGTGAGTTTGCAAAGTTGTAGTTTTTCAAAGAGTTTCCTAGTTTGTTTAATCGAAATATGTGAAGTTATCAATGACACCAAAGTTACATGCACCTACAGTTGTGAAGGAAGTAGAACCAGTTAATCCAAAATAAAAATTACCCCCAGCTATAGCCGTCGAGATAGATATGATGGGAGCCCTATCTTTGATACTGTCAGGAGCTATTTTAATCGAAGATGTATGCACATTTATACATTGTAAGATTGAGGAATTGTGCGAAGTTGAAATAGATACATCATTCAACAAGTTGTGCGAGAATGGGAAAGTGAAGGACAAGAATATTCACCTAGAAGAAAAAGGTTTGACACACATTGTTCACTTATCGAGGGTTTTTAAGACAAAATGGATAAGAATGGTACTCAGCCGAGTACATTACCAATTCATGTGGCTAGATGAACCTGTCAAGATTACTAAGGATATATTACATATCATTACTGGATTCCCCATCAGAGATAAGACCAAGGCCACTAAGAAAATTGACAAGGGAAAGCTCACCAAGCTTACTAAAGCACAATGGGATGGTAAAGGGATGAGAATATCCATGGTAACAGACCCTGAGTTATGATATGCTTGCCATATCTTATCATACCGAGTGTTCCAATCATCCCGAGTAGATAGTGTACCATGTGGAGAAATGGATTTGGCATACAAGCTAGTAAAGAAAGGACTTAAGTTGGATGTATGTGAAATATTGCTGAAACAATTAGAAGACAATATGAATTCAATCAGGAAAGCAAAGACTAATACACTAAAGTTTGGTTCATTATTGGTATGTATATTCTTCTATTGTCAGAACTTATTTCCCTCCATTGGAGATGTAATTTGGATCCCCAACAGACCTATTCTTTATCAAATAAATGATTACATACAGAGTTTAGGAGATAATTTTGATGCTATCATAACTGAATATTTTTTGAATTTCCAAGAAAGAATGCATAAGAGGTATAGGATACCACCTCAACTGGTTGCAAAGTATCAAGATAATATATGTTTTGAGGTTGACACAGACACTTGTATTATCAAGGATGTTGATCCTAGAACTGAATGGATACAACCGAAAGGTTATGAACTTGATATTGATATTGGATCACAACAGATTGAAGCACTACTTGCTAAACTTGTTGATCCCAAAGCTAAGAGGTATGGTACTTATTAAGAAGTGAAAGTGAGAAATAAGCAGAACATAGTGATACCTAAAGCAGTCAAAAAAATAGGAAAGATGATTGGAAATCTATCCAAGACATTGAAAGTGGATGAGACAAGTGCTAAGGACACATATGATGAGAAAGCTATTGTTGTTGCTAACAAACAATTGGCACTTGTAACTTCACCGAGAATGAGAGGCACTGGAAGAAACACCAGATCTTCACTGAAACCAAAGGAAAATGAAGTTTTTTTAATAGCTCAACTGAAAGGTAAAACTTAGAGGAGAACCCGAGGAGGTAAACCAACTATAAGTTCACAAAGAAAGTTAATAGTTGGAAAAGACAGTGAGACTGAATCTAATGAGCTAGATAAATTTGTTCCATTGGCTTAGCTCTTACAAGCTCCATGAAGTCGTGATGACATTTTGGAAGGATGAAAAGAATCAGGAGGATTCAGAGGATTTAGAACAATAAAATATTTGAAGAGAAATGAAGAAGACAAGAAAAATATAGAAGATGTAGTTGTTGTGACATTAATGAGATAGAGAGTGACTCCTATTGAGATTATAGATAAGCTACCTGAAGAACTCTACAACAAAATTGATGCACGTTGGAAGTATGCAATTAATGCTGAGAAGGAAATGAGAGAAAGATCTCTTGTGCATACTATTCTCGACCTGGTACCATCTAAGATTGAAGATGCATTGAAGAAACATTTGAAGAGATTTTTGGTTAAGGGAAAAGCCCTGAGGATAATGACTGGAGAATTACAATCAGTAGAGAAGGAAAGTGCTAAGAAATGGAAAGAGATATATAATATAGATGACTCTAAGAAACAAGAAACCGAGAAAAATCACGGTGATATAATCACTGAGAAAATAAAGAACAACACAGGACAAGAAGATCTAATTGATCTTACCATTGATAATGCAGAAGTAATGATTTAAGATGCATCAGAGGATATTGATCCTACAAAGAATTTGTCAAAGGATGAAGATGTAATGGATGTTAAAGTACTAGACATCGAGTACATGGATGTAGATGTTGCACCATTATAGAGTACTTATCTCGTATAAATACAAATACAAAGCTATTGTACTATGCAAATTGGTACCACTGATGTTACACAAGTTATGGAAACTGAGCCACTAGTTGACACTGGCAATGTAAATGTTGATAAGCCTAAGGCCATCGAGACCGAAAAAAAGAAGGATATCAAGTTGGAAACTCCAACTGACACAGAAGGACAGAAACAGAACATACCAATAACTGACACATCAAATGTTCAAAATGATCCCAAGCCACAAGATACAGAAAAAGAAATGCTACAGGAATCAAATCAAAAGGACAAGGATGTAGAGAAAGAAGAAGCAAAAAAAATAAGAAGTGAAAGCAGAGGAAATGTTAGAAATTAATCTTTACTTGCATTATGTAAGTAGGTGATTCCTATGGAATCCCTACACCTATTTTGTCCTCTTGTGAGGATAATTCATTTTATGTATTGTTTTGGTTGTATTATTTAAATGGGATAAACCAAGGTATCCCTTAGATTCCTCCTTAAGAGGAAATAACACAAGTGGAACACACTTTATGAAATGTGGCATACATAGATATGGGAGTTACCATGCAACTCCTTTCTCACATCTCTATTAAAGAGATGTCTCTCCTTTTCTCCCCAGATGAGATTTTAGGTTAATTTCTTCTTCTTGAATGTTATTGTATGAGCTTGGCTCTCTCTCTCTCTCTCTCTCTCTCTCTCTCTCTCTCTCACACACACACATTCTTAGGCATTTTTTCCATTCTCTATATCACGAGGGTTTTTTCATGCTTTTCCCCCTTCAAAATATTGTCTCCTTTCGTTGCTTTTCTCATTGGTGAATGCTCCTGGTTTTGTGCTAATTCATGGTAAATCTCCTATCTCCTGCTCATTGAATTAAACAATTTCCTGTCTCTCTCTTATTTTTGTTATTATTTTAACATGGTTTCAGAGCAGGTTGGTTTAATCTTTGATTGATTTTACAGGTGAAGGAGCTACCATATCTTGGAGCACTCCAATATCGAAGACTCTTGAGAGAGTGTTGATAAAAATTTGAAATTTTTTTTGGGTTTGGCTGGTTTACCGCCAAACCTGATTTATCTTTTGCATACACTATTGGTTTATCTATTGGATATAGTACTGACTTGTTTGTTCAGGATTGGAGACTTTCATTCTTGGCTCTGTTCTTCACCTTTCTTTCAAAATCTGAGCTTTAATATGTTTACTACTTTCATTAAATAAATTTAATCTAATATTTTTGCAGGTTGTATATCTGTATATCTAACATTTTATTTGCATTTTTTTTTGCAATGTCTCAGATATAGTAAATTTAAAATGCAATGTCTCAGATAACGTTCCTATGTGTTCTGGGCCAGAACTGGACAGAACTGGTTATCTTCTAGAAGACCTAGTTCTATATTAATGTAAAAAAACTATTAGTTTCATGTCAGATTGCAATTCTTGAATGATTATTTCTGCCAACATTTTGATTCCTCATTAAGAACACCTTGTATGAACAAACTTTCTGTCTTTCTCAAAAAATTTGGATTGCTCCACTGGTACTGATTATGTATGAAATTGTAAATTGCAGTATTACTCTCTGTATCTGTCTTTTGTACTATTGGTTTCTATAACAAGCCTATACCAGTTACTTGAAACTCCTCTCGCTTTAAAAACTTACAAGTATAAGAAAGTTTTAGAGAAGGCTACAGGTCCATTCTAGAAGAGAAGTCTCATACTTGCATAAAGTTTGCTAAAATCAACATCAAGTTTACCAGATTTCTAGTCCATACTGAAGCAGGAGCTCATACACAGTTTAATCCCACAGCAGCAAATAAGTATTGATTCCCAAAATCCTCTGGTAGTTGTTAAGATAATATCATTGTTTCTTTAATCACTCGTTCAGCCATCAACAGCCTCACCTGTTGCATTAAACCCAAACTAGCTACAACTTGTTTTAGAAGTTACTCAAACTTATTTATTATTAGTTTCTTAGTGTTAAAGTTTATTGCTCCCTCCTCCTTGTGCATAGATGAAGGATTCTTGCAGTTTATATCTCATTCTAACTTTTTGTTTGTTGTTCATTCTAACTCTGCGCAGCATTAAGACTCTTCTTCTTTTCTCCTCCTCCTTGCTGCTCACGTGGATCCATATTGTGGATGCATTATTGGAAATTTTAAATATATTTGCCCGAGCTTATTATTGTCAGCTCCTTTTTTTTTTCCTATGTTCGGTGATTAATCTTGTTGAACAGGTTTTCCTAACATCATTTTTTTCTTCATATCTTTTCTCACACGTTATTGTATTCATCGTTTTGACTATTTTCATATCCTTTTTCTCAGCGTTTCTCATATCTTTTATATGTACAAACATCTTGCTTATAAATATGCATATTCTACTTTTCTTGTCTTCATAAACATTCATTTTAGGCTCACAATCTTTCACCATCCCCAATATAATAACATTGTTAACTACATATAATAATATCGACTTAGATATCAGTATCCATTTACATCTTTGAGTTCTTCACCCCGTGGACCTGTTTCAACCGAGCATGCATGAGAATATACACCCGCTACCTTCCTTCCTCTAAAGGCCGAGCTCGTTACTCTATACTCTTCCACGACTGAGCTTGGTATCATTCCAAGTGACTTTTGAACACATAACTCTCGGTCTCCTTCACGAGGGCTGTCAACCTATCATTCCATTCGTGCCTGTTACAAACTAGTATACATTAAATCATTTTGGTAATATTATTCATTTTGCATTATAACATTTTCATTTTCTTCATTTCATTCATAGCAGCAGCGTTTGATAGTTCTTTCATTGCATTTTTTAGTAACGTCTCCTTGTATGGTAACGTTTGTTTGCATTTTTTTGTCTGTTTTTTCTCTGTCCTCTGCAGTTTCAGTCTTATCATTTCCTTTCCTATATCATTGCCAGTGCAATATTTGGTGGTATCCATTCTCTAATTCTTTGCATGCACTGCGACTTATCTCTCTTTAGATATTCCTTTTATTCTTGTATAAGTAGTCTTTTATTAGCTTTCTGCAATTATAGATATATTCTAATATTCTTTTGTTGCAGGTTTATTTATTTAGTGTGAACGTTTTTTGTCTCTTTAAATGTAGTCTCAATTTAATTAGCCTATTTTTTGAAATCTTAATTCATTTAGACTTATCTTTATCTCAAATTCATTTGTTACTATATATATTTAATTCTCATACTTTTTTAAATTCCATTCATGTAAGTTTAATCCGTTTAATTCACTTTTTGTATATTCTAATCATCGTTAATTGTTTAAATTATATAACAGTTCTCTTCCTTGCCTTTTTTTATCATGAAAATACTAATGCTGGATCTTAAACTTACAAGTTCAAATTATTCTACTTGGAGGCCGCACATGTCTGATTTTTTAAACTTTAGACACCTTTTGGATATTGTGACTTCACCAAATTTGAAACCAACATCCACCACTCCTCAGGCTAACCAAGATGCCTGGCAGTTCAAAGATGAGGAAGCATTTGGTCTTATTGGATTCTCTTTAAATCCAGACTTATATCACCTTATCTCCAATTGTACTGAGGCTCATCAGGCTTGGCATATCTTGGAAAATACATTTCAAACTCACCAAACCTCTACTCCGCCCTGTGACACTATGTATCCTTTGAATAACTTTCCTATTTGGGATGACCCTTGTAATGATTTTTGCCTTGGGGATGACCCCTCGCTTTCTATTTTTCTCATCGAGCTAACATATTGCAGGTTGATGATGTTACGAATACTTATTCTGCTTTGGATAATACTTTAGATCATGAAGATGAAATTATTGATACGTTTCTCAATGTCACTTTGCCCTCATGTATTACTAGAGATGATGTTCCTATTTGCTCCAAAGTGGATTATGATTTGGATTATGAATTTCGTGACACTCAAATGGTTATCATGGAGGACCAACCTCCTTCTCTAAACTCTAATCCTCTTGATGATATTATTAATGGTGATTGTGCTACTTCTATTCTTTATTATGTATCTAGTAATGAATCCATTTGGTTTACAAAACCTCGTTATGATGCAATTACATTTGATGATTCAGATTCAGCTTCTACTGATTCAGTTTTAGGAGGAAATCCCAATGATGGGAGAACCCCTCATGGTTCTTTTTTCTTTGTAGATTCAGGTGATTCTTCTTGGACAAGTACCAACAAACAATCTCAAGATTTGGGCCTATATCCACAAACACCTATACTCTTTCATTACAAAAATCAAAGGAATACTATTTCAAGATCTGAGCACTTATCATTGCACCATCACCTACTATCAACACAAAGTGAAGAAACACAAGTTATCCTCCTCTACTACAAGAAGGATAATCCAGTTG
>MU227340.1:396220-431797 GCA_018584345.1 Thuja plicata | reverse complement strand
ATCTATTTATCTAACCGTTGGATCTCCTTGATTTTTTTATATGTTTTATAAGGACTGGTTTGGAACGACTCCACCGAAGGGATTGTCAATATTATGTTTTGTTTGAAAGTTATGAATAACAGATTACAGAGTATTAAAACTGTCACAATTGGGACAAATTTGAGAGATGGGTGATAGCATTGTTTGTGAATGGAATCAAAGATGTTGATTGGTTGCTGATTAGTATTTGGAAATTGGTTTCTAATATTGGATTAATGGATGAGAAGATTTACTAATAATTATTCATAAGATTTCATAAGGATGATATTTATGCTTATGTTTGTACAAAGTTGTTGATAATATCCTATGGATTTATTGTTGGAATAAGTTGTTTAATGATGGAATATGCCTCTAACTTGTGGAAGACATTGTGTTGATGATTGAACTCCATGGCTAATTTGGGGTTCTTGCAGGGTTTTGTAAGATGCTTTGCATCACCTTTAACAAGACCACTTTATTAAGAGTGAAGATCTTAATAGATCTAAGGTAAATCCCCTAACAGGGTCACATTTAGCAAATGTGTTTGTAATCTTTAACAGGATAAGTACTTCAAAAGGGTACATTTTTATTGTGGGTTACAGTTCCCACAGAGGTTTTAACCAAATTGGGTTTCCTAGTTAAATCTAGTTTCAACCAAGTTAAATCTGGAGTTATCTGAGTTAATCTGATGTTGCTAAGTTTGAATGATTGATTTACATATATGAGAAGTATTGTTGTTTAAGTTATTAAGTTGATTGGTGAATTGGTTATTTACAATATTTAGTATTATCGAGTGATTCAGAGAGTTCAGTTTTAAGTGTTTAACTTTTTATTTGTTTGATTTACCCCCCCTCTCAGTGGACCAACAATTGGTATTAGAGCTAAGTTACTCTGAAGTGATAAGTTTAAAAGGACTTGAGTTAATATCTAAAGATGTATAAGAGGGAAGCACCAAAGATGAATAGGGATCATTTCTCTACATGGAAAAGTAGAATGAGGTTGCATGTGTTTGGAGTAGGAGAATATGGACTTCACTTTTTTTATAATGAATATGTAGCACCGACTACTATACCCTTGACTATCAGTGAGAAAAGACAAAAGCAAGAATGCACACAAGTTATGATTGAGATTGCTTCTACACCTACTGACCAGGAAGATGATGAAGTTGATGGTCGTACTACTTCAAAACATATGTGGGATAATCTTATTTTGACCTATAGTGGAGATCAACATGTTCAGAAGGCTAAAGAAAAAAGTTTGAGAGGAAAATTTGACTCTATGAAGATGAAAGGAGAGAACATAATACAGTACAGTACAAGAATTAAAGAGACTGTTAATTTTATCAGAGGAGCTAGTGGGATCATAAAAAGGGATGATTTTACAAGCAAGATGTTGAGAACCCTGCTAGCAAGTTATGTTATTCGTGTATCAACTATACAAGAGCTAAGATATATACCCTAGATTAATGTTTCACTAGATACTACTATTGGTAAGTTAATTGCATTTGAGCTAAATGATTTTGGCAATAGTTCTCCTGCTACATCTAAGATTGAATATGTATTTAAGTATACTTTAAATATTGGAAAAGCAAGGGAAGCTACAGCCAAAGATGGATATTTGAGTAGTGCTAGTAATAAATTTTATAGTTGCACTGAAGGTCTTGAAAAGTTATTTACTGAATGTGATGAGAATGAAAGATATTTTGAAGCTTTGTTGGCTAGAAGGCTACAAAGAGGCAAAGGAAAATACCAAGGTAAGTTACCTTTGAAATGTTTTAAATGTGATAAAATTAGTCACTTTGCATCTAACTATCTTGAGAAAGATAAGGAGGAAAAGATAACAGAGATAAGGACAAAAGAGAAAACATATTCAGAAGATTTAGAGACTATAAAAACAAAGGTAAGAAAGCTTGTCATGTCGCTAATTAAGGACTATGTGATCATGATTCTTTTGATAGTGATGATGGAAAAGAAGTGATTTATGTTGCTATTAAAGATTATTCTGATGAAGAAGAACCTAGATCTCTAATATCACAAGTAAGAATGAAACATGGATTATAGATAGTGGTTGTTCACATCACATGACTAGTGACACACTTAAGTTTATTTCCTTGGAAAAGAATGATGGAGGATTTGTTAGATTTGGTAATGATGCTCCATATCCTATGAAAGGAAAAGGTTCTATAATTCTACTTAATAACATAAGATGTGATGATGTTTATTGGGTTGGAGGATTAAAGTATAATATGTTGAGTGTTGCACAGCTAAATAATACAGGTCACCGACTGGAATTTCAATATGAAAAGGTGAAAGTATTTGATGAGAAGGATAGTTTGTTGACTACTGGAGAATAATCTAAAGGGAATTTATTTTATCTTGATACTTCTATGAAGAGTTGCATGTTTTCTAAAGTTGAAGATGTTTGGTTATGACACAAAATACTTTGTCATGTTAATTTTGACAACTAAATCAAAGTGAAAAAGAATAATAGAGAAAGAGGACTACTGAGATTAGAAAATCCTAAGAATGTTATGTGCAGAGAATTTTAGATGGGTAAGATGACTAAATCTAGTTTTTCAAGAAAGACTTATGTTACACAAGGAATTTTGCATTTAGTGCATACTGGTTTATTTGGACTCATCAAAACTCAAATTTATTATGGAGACATATATTTTATTTTATTTCTGGATGATGTCTATAATGTTTTTAAAATAAAAATCTGTTGCATTTAAAATATGAAAGTGGTTTAAGGCCCGAGTTGAAAAAGAAACTAGAAGACAATTGAGATGTCTGAGATTTGACAGAGGAGGTAAGTTTAGTTCTGATGAGTTTACATTGTTTTGTAATGAGAATGGAATTAAGAGATAGTTGTCAGCACCAAAAAATATCACAATAGAATGGGATTGCTAAGAGAAGAAACAAATCTATTGTTGATTGTGCTAGGACACTAATGATTGAAAAAAGAATTTCACGGAACTTTTGGAGAGAAGCTGTGAGTACTATTGTTTATACATTGAACCAAGTACAAATGAAGAAAGATACAAAAAAATACCTTATGAAATATGGTATAAACACAAACCTAATGTTAGTTACTTTAAAATTTTTGTGAGAAAATGCTATATTCTGAAAGATTCTAGAGAACGAAAGTTTGATTCAAAAGGAGAATAAGGAATATTCTTAGGATATTCTACAAAGAGTAAAGATTACAAATGTTGGAAAAAAGTTACTAAGAAGATGGTGAAAAGTACAAATGTAAGAATTGATGAATTTGCAGAAAGGAATGATGAAGATAGCAAGAAGGAACCTGAGGATTATGAGAAGTTTGCATATCTTCAACTTGATGTTCTTGATACCTTATCGAGAGCACCTACCGAGGAGGAAGATGAACAAGGAGTTCAACAACTGAATGTTGATATTGAAGAACTGAGAGCTACCGAGCCTATTTTGGAAAAGTATGTGAGAAGGCACCATTCCTCGAGCAAGATTATTGGAAATAAGGGTGTTGCAATGATGACCAAAAGCAAGGTAAGAGACAATACATGTTTGATATCTACATTTGAGCCAAAGAAAGTTAAAGAAGCACTAGATAATGAAGATTGGATGAAAGCAATGAAAGAAGAGTATGATCAAATTGAGAAGAACAAGACATGGACATTAGTACCCAGGCCTAAAGACAAAAATGTTATAGGTACTAAATGTATTATCAGAAAACAAATTGAATGTGCATGGAGAAGTTATCAGAAATAAAGCTAGATTGGTTTGCAAAAGTTATGCACAAGAAGAAGGTATTGACTATGGAGAGACTTTTGCACCTGTTGCTAGATTAGGAGTTAGAATGCTTCTATCTTATGCTTCTTAATAAGGATTCAAGGTATATTAGATGGATGTTAAGTCTGCATTTCTTAATGGGATACTTGAAGAAGAAGTATACATTGAGAAACCTGAAAGATTTATTTAAAACAAAAACAAGAACAAGGTATGTAAGTTACATAAAGCTTTATATGGTTTAAAACAAGCACCCTGAGCATGGTATGAGAGATTGCACTCTTATCTAATCAAAATAGGATTTCAAAGAACAAGTGATAACAATAAAGTTTACTTGAAATGTGATAGTGATAATCAAGTTTTGATTGCTGAAATTTGTGTTGATGTTATTTTTATAGGAAATGACACTTTATGTAAAGGATTTGCTGATGAAATGAGAAAAGAGTTTGAAATTTCAATGATTGGAGAGATTAAGTTCTTTCTAGGTCTACAGATACAAAAAGTTACTGGAGGGGTCTATATTACACAAGCTAACTATATCAAAGAGATCCTTAAAACTTTTGGTATGGAAGATTCCAAACCTATTGGAACACCCATGGTTACTGGATGTAAATTATCAAAAGAGGATGAAACAAAAGAGGTGGATAATACTCTTTACCTATCCATGATTGGTAAATTGCAGTATGTTGTTCACAAAAGACCTTATATAACACATGTTGTTGGGAATGTTGCAATATTTTCTTCTAATCTGAAGGAAACACATATGTCTGCAGTAAAAAGAATTTTGAGATGTCTAAAAGGCACTGAAGAATTTCATTTATTGTACAAAAAAGGAGGTACTTTTGATCTTCAAGTCTACACTAATGCAGATTGGGCAAGAAATGTTGATGACAGGAAAAGTACTAGTGGAGGCACATTCTTTCTAGGTGAAAGATTGGTTACATGGCTGAGAAAGAAACAAAGTTGCATTTCACAGTCTACTACCGAGGTTGAATATGTTGTTGCTGCTATGAATTGTGCAAATATAGTATGGATTAAGAAATTAATTGAAGGTATACAAGAAGAGATCATAGATCAGGTTACTATTTTTTGTTATAATATAAGTGCTATTAATATATCAAAGGACCCGCTTATGCATTCAAAGACAAAACACATTTCTATCAAGTATCACTACTTGAATGATTGATTTACATATATGAGATGTATTGTTGTTTAAGTTATTAAGTTGATTGGTGAATTGGTTGTTTACTATATTCAGTATTAACGAGTGATTCAGAGAGTTTAGTTTTAAGTATTTAAGTTTTGATTTGTCTGATTCACCCCCTCTTAGTGGACCAACATATCTAGCCTCACATACCAGGCTTTAGGGGCTTGCTTCAATCCATATAAAGCTTTCTTTAATTGAAAAAACATTTCATCCTTATCGGTCAAGGAAAAACCATCTAGTTTCTCAATGTATACTTCTTCCAACTCTATTCAAGAATGTAGACTTAACATCCATCTGATATACATAAAAAAATTATAAGTATCATATGCAAGAAAAATTCTAACAAATTCAATTCTAGCAATAGGAGAAAAGGTATTCTCAAAGTCAATAGCTTCCATCTAAGAATATCCCTTACAAACAAGTCTGGCTTTGTTCTGAACCACTTCACCATCTTCATTCAATTTGTTCCTGAATACTCATTTAGTATCGATCACATTCTTGTCTATAGGTCTAGGAACAAGAATCCATTTCTTTTTTTTTTATCTTTTCCAATTCTTTTTCCATGGATTTGATCCAACTTTCATCTTTACATGCTTCATCAACATCCTTAGGCTCTGAAATCAAACAAACTTCATTCCTAGGAATTCTTCCTCTAGTCTGAACACCTTTATTTCTACACCAATAATCTGATTTTTGGAATGATTTAACTTTACATACCCTAGAGTCCTCAGATTTGCATTTGTAACCAACTCTTATGTTTCCAACTCTTCCTCATCTGATTCATAACTACGAGATCTACTTGGTTTTTGAAAAAAATTATCCACTTTCACATTACCACTCTCAACCATCTTTCTCAATCTATGATTATAATATTTGTATAATTTTCTCTTTGTAGAATAACCAAGAAATATTTGCTCATCACTTCTAGGATCAAATTTTCCTAAATCTTCATCTCTCTTAATGTAACATTTTCTTCAAAAATTCTGAAATACTTCACATGAGGAATATGACAATACTAAATATCATAAGGAGTTTTACCAGTACCATGCTTGATTTGAACTTGGTTTATTGTATAAATAATAATTCTAACAACTTCTCTCCAATAGATCTGTGAAACATTCCCTTCAATCATCATAGTCCTTGTAGTGTTAAGGATTATTATGTTTCTTCTCTTTGCAATTCCATTCTATTGTGGGGTTTGCGGAGTAGACATTTTTCACTTTATTCCATGCTCTTCACAATATGTATCAAACTCTCTAGATGTAACTCTCCACCTCTACTAGATCTCAAACATTTCAGCTTCATACTTGTCTCATTCTCAACTATAGCTCTAAAAATATTGAATTTTTCAAATGCCTCAGAGTTTGCCTTCAAAAATGTAATCCACATCATCCTTAAATAATCATCAATGAATAGGATAAAGTATCTATCTCCATCATAAATTCTAGCTCTAGCAGGAACACATAAATCAGTATGCACAAAATCTAACAATCCACTCAAAGAATATGTCTTACTTTTAAAAATGGATATAGTTATCTTACTCAACTGACATCCCTTACACATCACATACGTAGGCTTAAACAATCTAGGTAAATCTCTTACTACATTTTTAGTGCTTATCTTCACAATGTTATCAAAGTTCACATGACAAAATATTTTGTGCCACAACCAACTGTCATCAATCGTAGCTCTCAAACATATGTTATCTAAATTTTTCAAGTGAAATACATTACCTTTGGTCTTTGTATCTTATACAGTCTCAATTCCATTGCTTCCAATGATTCTACACATTTCATTCTTGAATTCCAAGTGATATCCCTTATCAACTAATTGTCCAACACTCAAAATATTATGCCTTAATCCTTCAACATAAAATATCATTAGTATTACTCTTACCATCAAGAGTAATTGAACCTCCTCCTTTGATAAAAAAAATGGAGAATTATTACCAAATCTAATAACACCACCATCATAATCTTCAAGCTTCACAAATTTTGTTCTCTCTGGTCATGTGATGTGAACATCCACTGTCAATAACCCAGTCATCTCTCTTATCCACATGTGAAACTAATGCTCTCTCTTCATTAGGATTCTCATATCTGATAACAATGAACACAATCCCATCTTTCCTCTTCTCAGATTCATCATTTGTTGTTCCTTCATCAACAACATAGTAAAACTTATTTTGATATTTAGTCCTAGACTTCTTATGGTTGTACTTAGGCTCTTTGTTAGGACATCTAGAAGCAATGTGACCAATCTTATTACATGAAAAATATTTCAAAGACAAATTTCCTTCATACTTACCAAATCCCTTAGGTAATCTATCTCCAAATTCAATCATTTCAAAAGCAGCTAACTTACCAACCAATATATCTCTTGTCACAGTAGTCACAATTTTTTATTTCTTCAATAGCAGCAATCTTATGATTGTAGGCATGAGGAAAAGATATTAGGATTTTAGAAACAATCTCATTCTCATCCAATGTTCTACCAGGGTATTTGAATCCACATACAATTTCAGTGATCTTATTCGCATAGGAATTAATATTCTCTTTTCCTCAATGTTTCACATTTTCCTTTCAGAATTTGTAGCTTGGCTTGCTTCACAAACTCATATCCTTCATATAATGTCTCCAACTTTGTCCATTCTCCATGTATAGTCTCCAATCCTAGAATGTTTGTATACTCAGCATCTGATAAGGTACTCTTCAAGGAGTCTTTTTCTCTTATATTAATCTCAAATTCATTCTTCTCATAAACAGTCACAGTAGCAAGATCAGTAGGAGGCTTGTAATCTTTCTTGCTAACAACTCAATGTAACCGTCCAATGGTCTTCATCGAGACATCTCAAGAGTGTTATCATTTGGTCCTTCCATTTAGTATAATTTGTTCCTTCAAATCTCAGACTATCCTTCTTAAAGGTTGACATCCCTGGTCTCCTCAAGCGGTCAAGCTTCCCAAAGAGGACATTAGATTTGATACCAATTGTTAGACCTTAAGATAGTACACACACCTGAGAAGGGGGGATGAATCAATTGTGCCACAATATCATCTTTTTTAACCAACTTACAAACTTTAATCTTAGATCTAAATGCTAAACATGAAATAAAGATTATAACACAGTAACTAACACATAACACCAAGATTTTTGATGTGGAAACCCTATTAGGGGAAAAAACATGGTGGGAATAGAATCCACAAGATGAATGCACTCTGTTAAAAGAACTATACTCTGTTAGGAGTATTACAAAGGGGAATGCACATGCATTTAGGAACACTACCTAGAGATCACTTCTCAAATACAACAAGAATCTCAATCTCAACGAAGGCTCATTGCCTTACAAAAATCTTTGATCTCAAATCATAGAGGACATACTGTCCAAGCTCATGAACTGGTAAACAACATCCCTGATATGCCAAAATAGTTCCAATGAAATGCAATAAATTGATGTCGCAATTAAAAATTCTACTCATACCTATTTTCTTCATCATCACACACTCTCACCACACTTCACAATAGAAAATAATTACATATGTATACACATTATATCAATTTATCTCAACTAAGGACCAGCCAGGGACCTAATTACAAAAATATTAATTCATTACATACCAATACTCAATGTGATCCATTGAATGTCGGCTAAGACATAGAAATGACCCATAACAACATCTCAAACATGCTCCAGATCCGTAGATCATGCCACAAACCTTCGCAAAATGTTACATCACCAAGTCGAACAAGAACTCATAAGAACATCAACACACCACATGAAATTAACCAAATCCAATGTGATTCAGCAACACGAATTGGACATGATCAAGAAGCATCCGTAAGCGACTGAAAATACCAAGACATCAATAGGAACATCTCTATCATAAAATGCATTCACTTCTATTCTTTGTCCATCAGGAACACTAATCACCAACCACTGTCATAAAACAAAAATAGCTTGCCAACAACCAAATCATGAACCACTTGACCTGAGGACACACATCTATGTCTTGAACTCACCACCAGGTTAGCAACCAAGAATATTTCATAAATGATCCACACCAATCCAAATATTGAAACACTGTCACAGATTGAACAACCAAAATAACAGTCTCTGATAAATCCATCATAACATACGAACCTCTATCACTTCAAAAAAGTTAAGTACAGACATCCCATAACATAAATGTACGATCTCAACATCAGATCTTCAATATAGTAGTCATACCACATAAATCATCTCACTGAATAAACCAAGAACATTGTCTCCAACAATAGGTATATGTTGACATCAAATACAAAATATGAATTCCAGAACATATATGCACAATTTGAACATCTCCAACAATCTCCAACAGAACCCTCCATTCTTTCAGCTTCCATAAGTTACCACATCGTCACCCTTACCTCCTCTATGCCCTCTTCTAGGCGATCTTTTCTTATGGGGAACCACCAATTCAAAAATCCTTGCACTACTTTTCAACCTTTTGATCTCCTCATCTAGTTGTCTTATTTGTAACACCAAATTCAGCATTATCCATCCCATCCGAGTCTCTTTGAACCGATGATTCACTCCCACTCCTTGAACCTCCCCACAAATGACATGAATTTAGTGTCTTCAACCATTTCAATGTACACCAGATGATCATCCATAAAATTTCATTCCTATCCCAGGGACTGCTCGAGCTAGGAGGGGGTCCAAATCTCCAAGAAAATCAACAGAAACAATTATGAGCATTATCATTCTCACCAAATCCACTATCTCGCCTAGCTCTAAACCTCATGCCATAATCATTGAATAGATTTTTGTGTTTTTCCAATTACAGTTTTTGATTTTGTTGAACATGTCTCCCAGCAGCATAAAACACTCTCCACCAATCTCAGATCATGGAACTGAGACATTCTATTGAGCCTTCATTTTGTCAATGACCTGTAAAAAGGATTTTGCTGCTTCTTTTCCCGAGGAGTGAAGGATGTCTCCATCTTCAACACCCTAGCTCAGAATAAGAAAATTGCACTTATAGAAAGGAATTAAGTAGGGATATTTATAAAAAGTTCTCAGACACCCCCCTACATAAATGCTATGTCCTCCCAAAGCTCTTGTATCACTTCGGCCTTCCCTCAATAATTAATTCCTTACCATCATACAATGTCGCCACCCCCAACAACCTCCACTGCATTAATGATTTCAAATTATTTTTTAAATCCCCATTTACTTTGAAATTTTAAAATTTCTAAGGTCTTCCATCTTTACTTCTCTTGAAGTGAATGATAGTGCCCATTTTGATAATGTGTCTACATCCTTATTCCCATCTCTATTAACATATGAAATCTTAAAATCCTCCATAAGAGCTAGCTCACCAATAATCCGGTCTACATAATTTTGTAGATGTCATGCTTGCACAATGCCTCTGATAATAGCATTAATGATCACTTGTGAATCCTCTTCCAAGTGTAGTATCCCCCAAGCTCCTTGCCACTTTGACTGCCAATAGAGCTTCCTCATCTTGTACCACATTGTTTTTCCCATCAGCCAACCTCTTTCCTCCTAAAGCTATGGTGTTTCCATTACAATCTCGAATAATGAAACCAGCTCCAGGCGGTCCTGAAATCCCCTTAGAGGCCCTATCAAAGTTTTTTTTATGTCACCCTTCTAATGGTTTTGTCCACACCACAATTTCCACATTCAAAGACATTGGGTTAACCCAATCAAACCCATTCATGAGTCTGATCTTAATCCCTAACCAAGCTTGCTGGAAGTGTTTATCTCTCAATATATAGGGAGTTTTTGGGTTAAAGAATTGAGAAGAACAACCTCAATGGTCTCTTCAATAGCATTATTAATTCTTTGTTTAGGTCTTTCTAAACTCTCTTCTTTGCCTGTAAAAATCCTTTTGTTCATCTCCTTCCAAACTTCCCAAATCATTATTGACGAGCCTATAGTCCAGATGTTAGATAATATTGATTTCTCCATCTTTTGAGGTCATCCTTTATACTGTTATTTCAAAGTATTGAGGTGAGGCCTTTGCGAAATAAGATTTCCTTGAAGCATACTCCAGTATTTTGCCAAGAGTTTACAATTTAATAATAAGTGGTCAATATCTTCCTCTACTTCCTCGCACATAACACATTTTGTACGACTGTGAAAGTCCAGTATTTTCCTTCTTTCCCCTGTAAAAATTCTGCCATGATAAGTAATTTGTGCAAAGAATCCAGCCTTCGGGAGATATTCTTTTCCCCAAAATAAATGAGTTGGCCATTTTCATCAACCTGTGCTCTTTCCAAGAATTGATAGCCTAGATTCATAGAATACTTCCCATTACTAGCACCACACCACACCACTTTATCGCTCTTCTTTGTGAGTATCACTTTTCTAGATTCCAAAATTTCTTGAAGTTTGTCTCTCTATTGATCGGGAAGATACACTTCATGAGTACTTTTCCAACTCCACTCATCCCCTAACAATTCTCTAGAACTCTAAGTAATCTCTAACATTGGGCCCCCAGTTAGCCACACACCAATCCATCAAATCATCCAACTCCCTTCTTTCCTCCAATGATGGGTATCCATTCCAGGAATCCTCCCAAAATTTGGCATTCTGCCCATTACCAATTTGCCATGTTAAATGGTCTGTAACCACCTCTCTACATGAAAAAATGAAATTCCAAATTGTTGAGTCTGAGGGGGGTTCCTCATTGTTACAATTCTACTATTCTCCATCATGCCCAAATACTTTGACTTCAAGATTTTAACCCACAATCGATTTGGTTGAGAGTATACATTCCACACCAGTTTTGCACCTAAGGCTTCATTCATCAAGCTCTAATCTCTCAAACCAACCCCCCATTGTGCTTGTTTGTGCATACTTTATCTCATGCAAGAAAGGGTATTTTTCCCTGCTCATTTGCTCCATTCCTTTTTTTTTTTGCATCTTTGCTCTATCTGCCTAATGATTTTCTTAGGAATTCTCATACACATCATAGAAAAAACTGGTATAGCTGAGATAATAGTCTTCAGTATCAAAATCCTCCTTGTTGATGATAGCCATATGCTCTTCCTGCATTCTTCCATCTTACTACAACAATCATCAACCATTTTCTTCCAAAAATTTGCTCTAATTGCTCCACCAAATAAGGGGATGCCCAGATACTTTCCTGGGAGGGAACCAATTCTCATTCCCAAAATAAAACAAATTTTTCTTTGCTTTTGAGCTAGTGAGTAAAAGAAAACCCCTTTATATTTACCCCAATTAATGCTTTGTCCTGACACTTTTCTATACCTATCTAAATTTTCTAGCATTATTCTTGCTTCTCGAAGTGAGGAGACACTAAACATAAGAGTATTATCCAAAAACTGAAAGTGTGATACAACATCTACACAAACTACCACCTTTATACCCTTCTAGCTTCCTTCGCACCTTTTTCTATAAATGAGTATGCCTAGAGCTTCAACCATAATAATGAACAAGAACCGTGGAATTTTTATGCATTCACTAATCCAACTTACCCATTCCTTACTAAAACCAAACTTCCTTAAAAATGACAGTAATAAATCATTGTTCACTTCATCATAAGCCAACTTAATATCTAACTTCAGCAGCATCCTATCAGTGTGTTCTTTTCACACAATGTGAATAGCTTCATGTGCCACTGTCACCCCCTCTTAAATTGATCTATTTGGATAGAAGTCTCTCTGCTAAGGGGAAATGATGTTGCACAAAACCTCTTTAAATCTATTAGAAATAAATTTGGAAATAATTTTGTAGATTATGTTACACAGAGATATAGGTCTATGATCATTAAAGGATTGCAACTCCTTTCTCTTAGGAATGAATGCAATAAAAGTATCATTAAAATCCTTGAGGATAAAACCACCTTCCCTTGATTCTTTCACTACCTCACAAATATCTACTGCAAAGATATGACAAAATGTTTGAAAGAAAATTGGAAGGAAACCATCAGGGCCAGGAACTTTCTCACCTCCTAAACCGAAAAGTGTTTTCTTAACCTCTTCTATCGAGACTGGATTGATTAACATTGCATTCTAGGCATCACTTACACAAGTCAGAATATTGATTAAGATCTCATGGCTGTCATCATTAGCTCGATGTTCCATACTGAAAGCCTCTAAAAAATGACGCATTGCTTCCTTACAAATAGCATCTTTATCCGAAATCACATTCCACTGTTAATCCTAAATAGAGAATATGTTGGTCACCATCCTTCTAGCTTTAACTGAATTATGGGAAAATTTAGCATTTTTATCTCCTTCTTTTAGCCACGTCATCTTAAATTTCCACCTCTAAAAGATTTCCTCTTGCTATAAAATTTCAGTATACTATGTCTTCAACCTTTTCTCAATCTCCAAATTAACCTCTCCTATTCCTTCTTCAATGAATTTTGAATTCAAGGAATTAAGTTCTTTCTCAAGTATTGATTTCTCATAAAAGATGTTCCTAAATACCTCCCTATTCCATCTTTTAAGATGCTCCTTCACATGTTGTAGCTTCTTGAAAAAAATGAAAGCTTTATTACCTGTGCGCTTGGGTGCATTAGCCCACCACTCTATAATAATTCCTCTAAAACAATCCACTCTCATCCACATCTTTTCAAATTTGATGGGGCAATGTTATGGGCTCAGACCCTCTTGAATGCCTAAACTAATTGAGAAGTCATTGGATCCTGTAATTGGGAGTATGTTGCATTTGTCTCCCACTTCTGGCAAGCTTATTTACCAGCAAATGAAAATATGTCAAGTTTTTCTACTATGTTCAAAAAACCATTGCGCATGTTAGTCCATGTAAACTTTCTAGTCTTGAAGAACATATCCAACATACCATTGTTTGTTATAAAATCGCTGAAATATTTCTATTTAGTACTTGCCCAGCCTGCACCCCCTATTTATCCAAGGGCCTTAAGATAACATTGAAGTCTCCACCTAGAACAAAGACTATTTACTATTCTCTTTGCAAAGTTTTTGACAGAGCCCTCCAAACATCTCTTAGCCCCTCCATAGAATTAGGCCCATACACATTTATAAGTTCAAATTCATCTCGATCTGAGAACCTAATTTTGATTTTAATAACCTATGGATTCCAAAGAATGCCAATACCCCCAGAGGCTCCCTGAGCCTCAACAATAAAATATTCTCATCTACTAAATTGTTTGATAAAAATTGCCACCTCTTCACTACTTAACTTCATCTCTTGTATAAGAAAAATCTTAGGGCGCATTTGATCAAGGCATCTCTTGATCAAAAAAATCTTGTTAGGGGAATTGCAGCCCCTGACATTACATGATAGGACCTCAATTGCTCCTAGGAAAAGGTATACCCTTTTCCCGATCTCAATTTTGTTTGCCCTGTTGCGCATCCTACTATCTCCAGCTGAGCAGTAACTAATTTTATTCCACACTTCTTCTTCTCCCAAACCCTTCTTTGACTACTTTTGTTGATGTTTGAGAAATAAATCTCTTTTCAATAATTCCCACTATGGTATCCAGACCAAAATCCTCCCCACCCTCCCAATTTTCATGTGTACATCCTTCTGTCTCATAATCCAAACTCTCCTCTCTATCCTTTGCTTCCTCAAAATATTGCTCCATATTTCTAGTTGGTGACATAGGGATGTCCTTAAAGATTATTGGGTCCTTATATTCATAACATCCAATATAACACTCGAGCTGTAGGTTATGAATTTCCTCGTTTGATTCTTTGCCTTCATCTACAATATCTCGATTTAAGGCCTATTTCAAGAGGGGTCCAATCTCATTCTCCTCCATTGGTTTAAATAATCTCTGGTTGTGCTTTTCCATGAATTTATCTGATGGCATTTGTGACTTTATAGGAGAAGTTTTCTTTTCTAGATTCCCCTCCTCTAGGCTCCTCACCATGTTCTTCCCTTCTAGGCCAACTTGCTCAGATGAGTTCCCAATTTTTTTACCGTCATCAACCTTGTGAGCCAAAGCTGACGCAGGAGTGTTTAAGGGGTGTGGAGGTTGCAATCCACCTTCATTCCTAGCTTCTTTTCCATCATTGCAATCTGTTGATCCAAATAAAAAAAATTCAACCTTCTGATTGTGTCATTTTGAGAATTGTGTCTACCTGGAATGCCCCAAAGCACTTCTCTACAGTATTTACTAATATTAAATACACACTCCCTACTTTGATCCATTTCTCACAAAAATTATGGGTCTTCTAACCAGGCTTCCCCTTCTCTTTCCAATATTACTTCTGCTAAAGCATTCCTTTGTAGACCTTTCCCCTTCTATGTCCTTGAACACTCTCCATTCGGGTGTCCACAACCTTTACACTCTAGGCATGGTTCTATAAGATATTCTACCTCAATTGCTTGCTTCTAGATACCTTTCCCCAACCTTAGTTCGATAATTTTGGGTAATGATGACATGCTTTCCATAAAATGCATAGTCAAGCATACATACTAAATGTTTTTTTGTTTCAACAACCTCATCATCTTTAATAGACTTTCCCAATTTATCCCCAATAAGCCTGAGGGTATCTTTGTCCCAGTATTCATGAGGAAGGTTATATTGTCTTATCCAGATTGGAACTTCATTTATTACTATTATTTTTGGCAAAGTTTGGAACCCATTATTTGATATAAAACCCTTTCTTGTCCATCATAAATGGACCACTTCCTAGAACCCATTCCCTTTCCTTACTGTCAAGACATATAAATAGATAAAATACATTTGGTAAAGTTTTGATTTCAAAACATTCATCACAATGTCTATTACACCAATCTCTTTTTTTTACGCAGGCCACAGGCCATTTCATTTAAGAAAAAACCCCCTTTCTCTAAAGAGGGAGACAAATTCACTCCATTCTTTATTATCAATCTGCATAATCACAACATTAGAGTGTTCAAGGTTAGGGCTTACCTTCTCTCTTTGAGGCATCGTCACATTTTCCTTTGGTCTCCAAAATTTTTTCTCTAGATCTTTAAAAGTGATAGGTTTATGTAACTGCATGTCAGAAAAACCCCATTTATTCTTTTAGCACTTATTTCCTTGATTTATCTCACATTCCTATGTATCCCTCCTGACCTTTGTCAGAACCTTCCGTGCTTTCTCCTTATGGGTCCATGCATAAAGAAAACCACTATTTTTTGTTTGAAAACCAAATTGGAAACTTTCTTACTCGCTTCGCTACCACGTCAAAAACTGACCGCCATTTTTAGGTTAAAAACCAGACTGATTTCTCTTGTTAAAAGGTCATCCTCTGTATGCATTTCCATTATAGTACACTCCCATATTCCTCCTAAACCCTAGTATGTGTGACTGCTCCTACTCTACTATGATTCTATTGAGTAAGCTCACTCAATCCTATTAGTGTACACCAATCCTCATATTTTATAATAATATAATAAAATATATTATTAATTTTACCATCCTAAAAAGTAAGCACTTAATTTTATAAATTTTTTTGGACCATTTTAGGCCTCCTTAGTGTGTTTCTTGCATTAGGACCTCATATTACACAAAACTCTAAGTTGGACCTAATTTCTATGCATGATTTCCTATTTATCCCTCCAATCACAAAATTCATTTCCCTTCAATGAGATTTAAATGCATTTATAACTAATTTTCTCACTTACTTCACCATATTTCCCCTAAACCCTCAATATTTCTCAAGATCCAGGATTTTTGCCTTCAGTTTTACACCTCCAAGTACAGTTTGACCTCGACCTATACCTAGGGAGGTGAATTTTGATTGGCTCCTAAGCCCGATGCCAAGTATTGGCCTTTTCGTGCATAGTGCAGTTGACCCTTTTGATTTTGATGCCCAAATCGGTATAAAAGGAGACCTTCTCACTTCATTTGATCATCTACATTCAATCTACAATCACACATATGAAAATAAATCTCTCTCAATCACTCAAGTACAAGCATTCGAGGAGTTCAAGTAAGCATATATACATTCATTCAGCAATCATACATTTCCTCTCATAGATCTAGCTTCTTGGAGACAAAAGGAGTTGGCCATCAAGGGAGGAGACCTATGCTCGTTCAAGACTTCTTCCTCTTCAATTCTATATTGAAGCAAATTACAAGCATCTACTACATGAGGTTTTGTCTTACATGATTTCCTTTTGGTTTTTGTGTTGAGTCAAGGCTATTACATCACCATAATTGATCACATACTAAGCACAATTGCATCTACATTGGTATGATACATTTCCATTGTTAGATTTAATCATTACTACATGTTAGCATTTCATTTCCTTTATTTCAATTCAAGGTTAACTCCTAAAAGGGTGCTTGACCAAGGCAAGACCCCTCCCCCTAACAATTTCTCCTCTCTTTGATGTGCAAGTGCACACTCGGATTCATAGATTTTGTTGAAGATTCAAGGACCCTTTTCAAAGAAATTTCCAAATCTATCTTTTATTTTGAGTTTCAACACTACTAGGTACATGTCAAGGTCGATATGTACCCCCTTGTTGTAGTGCATGTTTCAATGATAGATCCAAGAAGAGACTCCTGATTTATAGAACCCGGTTCCAATTTTTGGGTCTAGGTACAAGTGGAGGTCGGCCTGTACCCAAGTGTGAATTGTAACCTCCAATTCGACCTGTTCCTGGGACCGTCAAATTTTCACAGTCTACAGTTTCCAGATTCTTGATTCCAAATCTAGCTTTGTTCCAGTTTCTAACACAGTTTGCAGTTTCTTTGCAGATCTGAACTTTCATCCTCTTCTAGTCTTCAAGGTGAGTACATTTACCTCTTTTTCATTTCATAGAACGTACTTTCATAGATTAGATTCCTTCCTTGAATATCATTTAGGAATCCTTCTCTTATGGAAAGGAAAACCAATCCAAAACCCTACATTGTGAAGATCCCAAATTGCAACCTTGCCTTGGGCGAATCGGCTTTCCTTTGTTTCAAGGTTTTGGATCTTCCTGAATATAACATATACCTTGGTGAGTGATCTATCCTATTATTTCTCACCATTTTGTATGTTATATTAATACATAACACATATTATATAAAATATATAAAGTAAATTATATAAAATATATTTATATTTATTATATAAAAATCAAAGATAGTTAGAACATTATTATAACTAATAATCAATATAGTTTTATATAGTGAGATAAATTCAATACAAAATGAAAGATATTGAGGGATCAAAACATAAAATATTTACAACTATGATGTTTGACATGCCATTCATAATTTTATTAATTGGTAAGTTAGATTTTATAGAGGAGATACTACCAAGCTCGATGGAAGTTGCACAGGACGTGTCATTTTTCATTGAAGGTGTATAAAATATCAAATATTTATTGGTTTGACTATGTTGCATTGATTTATTGTATCTTCTTTTTCACTTCTCTTATTTGTACATGTTTCTTACCTCTAGGAATCTTAATTACACTACGCCATTATTTTTCTACTACCCAAACTTACTTTTCTTTAGTAAGTCTCATGTCTTACAAGGATGTATGGGTTATTAGTTGCTCCAACTGATGGTTCAAGATACCGTAAAGATTAGCCTTATCCTATTATTGGGTATCTTGACTCAGTGGCCAATTGACAAGGATTTGGAAGCCTTCTGCAGTTAAGGCTCTGCAAAACCTAGGGGGTGAACCTCAGTAACACTTTTGGCTATTAGGCCTATTTCAAAAAAGTATTAAAATTAACAGATAAATCTCAGCATATTTAATCAGAACACCTAAAGAATTTCTCAGAATTGGCTCTAATCTGAATATATCATTTGAACACACGACTGAGAGATAAAACTCAAAACTACACCTAAGAAAAATAACGCAAAAGATGCTTTAAAACTGAGTGATTCTGAAACAAGTTTTAGATAACATAGACCAATGTCTATTCCATGTGCATAGAGTCAAATAGTGGGTGATGAATCTAGAAGCATGTAACTTAAAATTAGTAAGCCTACTGGGTGTTAATGCCTTACATTAACGAAACTCCTTATATTACCATAGAGACTCTTCTTACACATCGATAATGCATTCAGACCTTACTGTAACTTTGTAGATGGAATTTAATTCATTCCTAGAATGAAAACCACACACATAGCTACACATTATAAATAAATTTTCCAAGGCGAATTAAAACATCCAGAATATCTTAATTTATATGAAGTCAAAATACATTGCGGAGACAACCTCTGCAATAATTTTGCATGTTGCTCATATACTAACTGAAAGGTGCTAAGAAGGAAATATACATTCAACACTTGAAGGTAACATTGTACACAAGAATATTTACAATTCTATTAGCTTCTCCAAAATTTGGATTACATTCAGAACCATGATAATGAGAAAATAGGTGGAATTTATAGAAGAAAAGAAGGGTCTCGGACATGATATGATCTAGAAATGCATCCCCTTTGTCCCCATCTCTTCTCATGAAAGCGCCTCCCATTCTCTGCCAATGACCAACTTTTTGCTAACCTGCTCCACTACTTTTGATTTTCACCACCTATTTCCATGAAATCTCGCCACCCACACATGTGAAGCACCTTTGAAAGTGGAATTAGCCATTTCCTTGGCCTAAAAACCCCTTTTAAAATGTAAGGGATGTAATAGCACTCAAGGAACATGATGAACCACCATAGGTTATTCGAAGAGGAGTATCTTCGTCTTAGAACGAATTCAAGTTGGTTGTGTCCTCTAGCATGATCAATATGTCGGTTGAGTTGGTGGTCTCAATCCTAGGCCTCTTGGTGAACCCGTAAAATTTGTGAGCCATGCCTATATCGCACCTGGCATGCCAGAATTTGAAATTATGCCACAGATGTCAGATTTGCATCCTAGATTATTTTAGAGAGAGCCCTGGGTGGTAACCTCTATATGAAACTTTTGATCAAATAGAGGCTATTGAATGCCTGAAAGCCTCATTTCTTGGCCATTCACCCATGCCCTTTTCCACAACCCATCCTTGAGGATGGATTGAGGGGCAGTATGCAGAGATATTTGTCATTTACGAGAGGCTGGCGAGGCTTTATCTAGAACTTGAACGTTCTAATGCCTCTGCAACCACCGATAGATCTTCTTATACCTCTGCAACCACAAGCTAAAGCACTTTCATGCATATGCCTAGGGTCTTTGTATATCTCTTATAACATCACCAACAACAACCACCCCTTCCATTATGAAAATCATTGCCTATCCTAGCAAGGCGGCATAAAATTTTGAATACCAATGCATAACCCATGTAGGGTATTTATCATTTTCCTATTCAAGTTTTTCCCTACGACATTTTTTTTCTTTTCCAATTATGGCGGCAACATGCAACTACTCTCAATATACATGCACTGAAAAAGGCCTATGAAAAGGATTCTCTGGCCTGTCGTAATCTCTGCACAAAAGAGCTCAATTTGATATCTGAAATCTCTTTGACAACAAAGTACATTTATTTTATGCTCTGACTGATTGGAAATCCATTCTACAATTTGACCTACTAGTGTCCTTTCATTCCCTTGGGATCTTCAACCTTGTCTTCATACTTTCTGCATGCATTGTCAAACACCCACCAACCTTGCTTACCTAGTCTTTTTCAACCTACATGGCACCACATGTCATCTCTAGATAGGTATGACCCTTTGCAAACCATCTTTGACTGGCCAACCTATGAAACCCTCTATTCTATCGCTATGCTTCATAGCCTTTTTGTTCACCCGTAGAATCGTGGAGTCCAAGGAATTTTCTCCCTCGCATGTTTCCCCTATTTCTTTGACATTTTAAACAACTCCCCTTAGCTTCGTGGAACCGTGGGGTGATCAATTCCTCTTCACTTGTGAGAAAACTAAGGATCACTTTGTGCTTCCACCAGTAAAATTCGTTCCTTTGAGATACCAGGCAAAATCGCAGGGTCTATTCTTATTGTGGGCTCCTAATACTCCCCCGTCCTTACACGATGTTTTGTTCCTTACCACTTTTTCTATCACCGAAGCCCATGGAAATCACCCTTTACTTTATTGGTGTCAATGGACCTTTTATCCCGTCGTTCCGCTATCAAATTTGCACAACATATGTAACCACAACAGAAACCCAGGGTAGATTGCTTCTTTCACACCCTGCAACTCTACTGGCCAGTTGGATTGTCTGGTGGTGTGTCAGTCGAGACTTGAGGTACGCCATATCCATTGACCTTCGTAGCCTGGCACTTTGTTGTTGTACTAAATTTTCCTACATGGTTTTGCAGAAATGTGGGGCATAACATTGAAATATGTTAGAAAAAATTTAACTTCACAGCTTCACCCCCCTTAGGAATTTGGGGGTGCAAACAATGGATCTTGTTGGGGATGTATGTCCCCTATGGCCATAGCAAGAATAAAGATCTCATGGAGAAGGAGACAAGCGACCATACATTCGGTTCATTATTCACTAGATGAAAATCATACCAACTCTTCCAATTGGCGGCTCCACAACACCAAGGATGTAGAAGAAAAGTTTTACTTTGTCATAAATCTGACTTTCATCGCACATCAAGATGATCAAGCTGAAAACATCACGGAAAGACATGATCAAACTTAAAACAATTAGTAGCATTCAACCTTTCATCATACTTATCACCAACACACTTAGTATCCCATGGTATAATAAAGTCATGCATACACTCAAAAACATCATAATATGACATGTAAAGTTGAGACTCACAACATGACTGATAATCACATATAACTTGACATCCTTCACTTTCAATCCCATTACTATGCTCAACAAAAGACTCATCCAGTTGCATTGGGAAATGTAAGCATTCAAATACAACCTTATAGCTAGGATGATCAAGACTTACCTCAGCATATGCTTGTGTGCCAAAGAAAAATTTCTCATACTTAAACTTGTGCATATCGTGCAAACATCTAGAAATAAATTCATACACTGAAACCTCGGATTTCATGCTTGATTCATCCCAAAAATCATCATTCAAATTCATGCTGCAAGGATCTTCAAAATCAATATTGTCATAAAATGGTATCACATCAACGATTACATTCTGGTCACCATAGTCGCTAATTGTGCAAACAATCTAAATTCTCAATCATTTCTGCATATAGTGGATTAGAAATCACATGGAAACCCTTTTCAAAGACATTATGACAAAGTACTATCTGGTCCATATCTACCTCATCAAATAGTGCATTAGATACTTCACTTAAACCACCTTCAATATTAATATCAAAGTCATTTTCATCATAAATAAAAGAATTAGAGTCAACATTACCAACATCAAAATCAGATCAACCATCAACATTGTGGACCTCATAGGATGAAAACTCATTATCATATTTCTTATTTATTTCACCAAAATTATCATGACTTTCTCACTCGGGGATTCAACCATCTCAACTATGCAAGCTGGATAAGGAACACCTTGTCTATAAGAACACTGAGAAACAATATGATCTATTACATGAAAAGGTTTTGTAATGTGACAACTAGTATACTACCACTTGTAAAAATAACTTTAGGCATCCTTACCTTAAGTGAACCTCCATATGCATTATTTCAAACAAGCACATGTGGTGTAGAAATAGGTTGAAACATGGTTTATTCATCAAGATACAATGTACAACTTCTTGGTTCAACCTTCACATTATGATAAACATAACCAACAGTACAAGAAGATACACAATCAAAAGTTGTAATTGGAGTAGCAGGTTGGTAACTACTTTAAGGAGGATTTACAACATCTAAACTATGTTCTCCAATTTCATAGGACTTATTATGAGGTTTCATAACCTTAGGTTTGAATCTTCGAACCATCCCAAACTTGGCAACCTTTTCAATATTCCTAGTTGTCTCAAATGCTTCGTGTAAATTTGTTGGGTTGTCCATTCTCAATGTAAAACTTGTCTTCCTTTTGAATGCACCTAGATATACAACTAGTGCCATCGCATCCTAAAGTCTAAACTTTTCAGGGATTCTTTTCAATTTTCTCATAAATATTAGATTGAAATTTGACACTAACTCATCATCCTCAATGTGAATGCCAAAGAAATCAATGAGAAAGGTAGCCTCACTAATCCATTCACCGAACTGATCACTAAATTTTGATTCAAATTATTGCCAGGAGTTTATTGATAATGGAAATAAATTTGAGAACCATTCTCTAGCATCACCTGTTAAAGATTGCACAAATAACCTCATAATGATATCCTCAGGATCAACCTCAGGGTTCTCTATCAACTCAATGAATTTTCCTAGATTTCTTCTAAATGAGTCTTCTTTTGTACCACTAAACTTGGGTAGTTTTTTTCTGACTTCAACTGAAATGAGGTTTGGGTAAATAGGAATGCCCCTAAAACTTGGAGCTCTATACCTTTCAGAAGTAAAATTTCTCCTATTACATCCTTGGGACTGCTCACAAGGCACGATTACATTTAGGAATACACTAGGTTGAGAACATTCATAATATAATTTGTTTATCTTTCACAAGAACATGGTATACAACCTTGCATTTTAGTTACATACAAAATATACTCAAGCACATGACATACACAACTCAACTATAACCATTCCTTATAAAACATCTCAATAAATTTGCATACCACAGTATAGCATGTGAGCTGAAATTTATAAGTAAATATGCAAATACATTCTTAACCTTTCCTTTTCAAGTAGTGTTGACTTCACTAGGTAGGGAAACTATTTTTCTTAAAAATACATTTTTAGAATTAATGGTATTCATTTGAAGCTTCTGAAAATACCTGGAAACTTGCAGCAGCAGAACTTTGTGTATTTCATCAAATCTTCGTTAGGTTCTTTATATCAGAGTCGCCACCTCCTTGTGGTGGGAATTCTCAAACAACAAAAGCCATTTAAAGTATTAATTCATTCTAGGTCTCCTCCAATCAATAGATTCATACATATACTTATCAAATAAGCTGCAATAAAACTTTTCTAGGATGTAAAATTTGAGATCTGAAATCAGTTTCAGATTCTATAATATTCCTAGACTCTTTTCAATGGATATTACAATAGAATCCCTAGTAGAGTCACTAGTTTGTTGGTTGCTCCAACTGATGGTTCAAGGTAACCAATAGATTATCCTTCTACTATTATTGGGTATCTTGAGTCAGTGGCCAATTGACAAGGCTTTGGAAGCCTTCTACACTATAGGCTCTGCAAAACCTAGGTAGGTGAACCCTAGTAACACTTTTGGATATTAGGCATTTTTCAAACAAGTATTACAAACAACGGGTAGATCTCAACACATTTAATCATAACACCTAAAAAATTGCTCAAAATTGGCTCTATTATGAATATATCATTTGAAAACATAATTGAGAGATAAAACTCAAAACTACACCTAAGAAAAATAAGGTAAAAGATGTTTTAAAATTGGGTGATTCTAAAACAAGTTTTAGATAGCATAGACTAGTGTCTATTCCACGGGCACATATTCAAACTGTGGGTGATGAACATATATCCAAAAGCATGTAACTTCAAATTAATGATCCTACTAGGTGTTAATACCTGACATTAATAAAACTCCTTATGTTACCATAAATACTCTTCTTACACAACCATAATGCATTCAGACCTTACTGTAAATTTGTAGATGGAATTTAATTCATTCCTATAATGAAACCCACACACATAGCTACACATTGACAAGGAATTTGCCAAGAAGAATTAAAATATCATGAATATCTCAATTCATATGAAGTCAAAAAACATTGTGGAGACAACCTCTGTAATAATTTTGCATGTTGCTCATATACTAATTGAAAGATGCTAAGAAGGAAATATACATTCAACACTTGAAGGTAACTTCGTACACAAGAATATTTATGATTCTGTTAGCTTTTCCAAAATTCAGATTACTTTCAGAACCATGAGAATGAGAAAAGAGGAGGAATTTATAGAAGAAAAGAAGGGTATCAGACTTGATTTGATCTTGACATGCATCCCCTTCCTCCCCACCTCTTCTCATGAAAGCGCCTCACATTCTCTGCCAATAACCAACCTTTTTGTTGACTTGCTCCATTAATTCTAATTTTCATCTCTTATTTCTGTGAAATCACGTCGCCCAAACATGTGAAGCACCTTTGAAAGTGACATTAGTCATTGCCTTGGCCTAAAAACCCCTTTTAAAATGTAAGGGATGTCATAGCAGTCAAGGAACATGATCAACCACCACTGATTATTCGAAGAGGAGTATCTTCTTCTTAGAACAACTTCTAGTTGGTTGTGTCCTCTAACACAATCAATATGTCAGTTGAGCTGGTGGTCCCAATCCTAGGCATCCTAGTGAACCTATGAAATCTATGAGTCATGCCTATATCCCACCTAGCATGCCAGAATTTGAAATTATGCCACCAATGTTGGATTTGCATCCTGGCATCTATTAGAGAGAGCCTTGGGTGGTAACTTCTATATGAAGCTTTTGATCAGATAGTGGGTATTGAATGCCTGAAACTCTCATTTCTTGGCCATTCACCCATACTATTTTCTACAACCTGTCCCTCAAGACGGATTGAGGAGCAGTATGCAAAGATATTTGTCATTCACAAGAGGTAGACAAGGCCTTCTCTAGAACTTGAACATTCTGATACCTCTGCAACCACTAGAAGATCTTCAGATACCTCTGCAGCCACAAGTTGAAGCACATTCCTTCCTATGGCCAAGGTCTTTGTATATTTCTTGTAACATCACTAACTGGAACCACACCACTTCCATTATGAAAATCATCACCTATCCTAGCAAGGCGACATGAGCTTTTGAATACCAATGCATATCCCATGCAAGGTATTTATGCTTTTCCTATTAAATTTTTTCCCTCCGACGTTTTATGCTTTGCCAAATGTGGCTGCAACATGTAGCTACTCCCAATATACATGCACTGAAAAAAGCCAGTGAAAAGAATTTTCTATCCTATTGTAATCTCTACACAATATAACTCAATATGATATGTGAAATCTCTTTAATGGAAAAGCGCAATTATTTCATGCTCTAATAGATTGGAAAGCCATTATGCAATTTTACCTACCAGTGTCATTTTATTCCCTTCGGATCTTCAATCTTGTCTTCATACTTTATGCATGCATCGTCAAACACCCACTGACCTTGCTTACCTAATCTTTTCAACCTACATGGAACCACGTGTCATCTCTGGATAGGTTCAAGCCTTCACAGACCATCTTTGACTGGCCAACCCGTGCACCTTTCTATTTTGTCGCTATGCTTCACAACAATCTTGTCCACCCGTGGAATTGTGGGGTCCAAGGCACTTTCTCCCTCACATGTTTCCTGTGTTTCTGTGACATTTTAAACAACTCCCCTTCACCTTCGCGTAACCACGGGGTGATCAATTCCTCTTCACTTGTGAGCAAACTAAGGATCACCCCGTCCTTCAACTGGTAAACTTCATTCATTTGAGATATCGAGCGCAATTGCGGGTTTTTTTCTTATTGTGGTCTCCTAACACTCCCACATCCTTCCACGATGTTTTTATCCTCACCACTTATTCTAATGAGGAAGCACAAGGAAATCACTCTTTACTTTGTTTCTCTTAATAAATCTTTCGCCCCATTGTTCCGCTATCAAATTTGCACAACATATGTAACCCCAACGGAAAGTCAAGATTGATTTCTTCTTTCACACCCCGCAACTCCGCTAACAAGTTGGGTTGTCTGGTGGTGTCTCAGAGGAATCCTGGGGGTACCCCATATCCATTGACCCTACTACCCTGGTACTCCACTACTATACTGAATGTTCCTCCATGGTTCTACATGAATATGGGGCATAACATTGAAATGTATTAGCAAAATTTGAAATTCATAGCTTCACCCTCCTTAGGAATTTTGGGGTGCTAACATGGGCCTTACAAGGAATTGATCTCATCTCTCTCATACCTTCTCTCCATATCCCTCTCCTTCGTCTCCATCTTCATCTCCTTCTCTATCTCTAACTTCCTCTTTATCTCTATACTCTACCTCTATCTAAAAAGTTTTGTTGAATCCTTTTAAGTGGGTTCTTGAGTGCATTCCAGCTATCACTTGTCTATCAAAACCTTAATTGCACAAACAACATCATTTTCCAAATGGCCTATCAGTTGGATAACTTGTGAGTGAGAGGGGGGGAGTGGGGGTGAATCAGTAAAAATACATATTGACCTAATTCAACCACAAATCTGTTGAACTACACTAGAAACTTCTTAACCACAAAACAAATGAATCAAGTAAGCAAATACCAATAAACAATATCAAGCATCCACAACTTTAACACACATAACACAAGTATTTTATCATGGAAACCCTTTTCATAGGGAAAAAACAACAGTGGGGATGACACCCACAAGCCCAATACTGCAGGAAACAAGTTTTCCCTATTAGGAGCTACAAATACCCTTTATGAGGGTTCACCCTGTAATAAGTGATTAGTACATTGTTAGGAGTACAATGAGATTTTCTATGATCTACCTCACTAGCACATTTCAAACCTCAATTAAGAAGCTACCGTGTTAAAGGATTTACAAATAAGAACCTGTTAAACTTCACCTTATTAGAGGATTTGACCTGCTGCGATTGTTAGGGAACAACAAGATAAGTGATCTATTTGTAGCATTGATTTCTTTTCAGATCCTATAAGTTCTCTATACGCAATAACTGCTCTCTGCTCTCTTCTCTCTGATCTCTGATCTCTGATTACATCCTCAACTTTAAATCATAAAACCCTAATCACCTAAAAATAATTCTTTAACAACAACAACTCTACAAAACTCTTTTTTCAATATGAGCAGTTCCTATAAATAAACAACTTGCACCGCCTTAAAATTGATCTTCAAATTGCTTTCCCGCGACAACACCATGTGTCAAATTGATAATATTGATAAGAAAAAAGATTTATCATGACCGCGTTAGGTCAGGATAAGACCTGCAAGTTTATATCTCTAAGGTAGTCAAACACATTTTGACTTCTCCAATGCAAAACCTCAAATTTGTCTTAATAAATGCTTGCATCAATCTCGTAAATACCAGTACATTGGATGTATAACCTTTATTCCATGTCATCATATCATTAGAAATGATCACATATACTTTACCACTCACCGATATGTGATCTACTGACCGGTTGATCAAGAACAAGAGTTCTACACATACTTCTCGCTATGGGATGTAACCAAATATTCTCCAATAAACTTTGTTAGAATACAAAGTGATAAAAAAGTTTACTTTCTCATATTTATAAGTTTTGAGAATGTAATCGTTAGTCAAAATGGTCAAATAGTGCTTTCCTCTAACCACAACGGTAAAAACATAATACTTGTTATAGGCACACAAACACTTTATTTTCACTAAAAATCATTAACTCACAAATAGGAATCTCAGAATACATATGAATCTTACCGCTCATGAAGTTAGCGGATTCGTAAATGATTTGACTTTAAGTGCTCCCCTTTAGCAAATAATGTGCTTAGTTTACCGATGGATTCTCCACATTTCTTGGAATTGTGGAGTTCTCACTTAAATCTGACGAAATCATTTCTCCTTTCCTCGCCCATTTCTTCCTCATATCATTTCTTATTTTATCAGCATGGACAATTTCTTTACCTTTGGTATTTTCATCATTGTTCACCGGTTGACCTATAGTATACTTTCTTGCTCTACATGACCTAGTAAGATGACCAACCTTGTTACAGACATAAAAGACCATACCTTTTGGATTCAAGGGACCAAAATTATCTCTGTATGACCTTAATCTACAACTCACAGTCGTATGTCCATAGTTGTGAAATTTAGAACAAGTAACATCTGACCGCTTACCTTGATTGATAGGTCTCTGACTGTTGTAGTCACATGACACCGGTTGTTTTTCATTGTCGTGCACTGATTAGCTCTATGTCCAAACTTGTTGTAATAGTAACAAAATCCATGAAATTTTTTAGGTTTGGCATTGTAGTTATCAATTCTAGCATAGGAGTTTTATGATCTAGCAGTAGAACTTCTAGGACTGACATTTGGACCAATCGATTTAAACCAACATCTATTAGCAGTATGACCTTCCTTGTGAAAATTAAAACATATTGGTTTATACCTTCTCTTGCCATTATTTTTGTTCACCTTGGGTGTTGATTACTTTCTTCATTGATTTCCTTGGTGCTAGAAGATTCAACAGCTTCAAAGTTTGTAAAATCTAAACCTTGTTTTTCTCCATTCATCCTCTATCTTCCAAGTTGTTCATCAAGTTTAACATAACTCTTCCTGAATTTATCCAGTAGATCATTTGCAACTTTCAACTCTTCTTTTATCTTTTCATTCTCTTTCCTTATCCCTTCATTCTCTCTTTTAATATAAGCTTTATCTTCATATATATCATGTAAGTGTTCTTTCAATGTAGCAACCTCTTGCTTTGATCTGAATAGTTGCTCCAAATTTTCTGTTAGGGTTTCATCTTTAATCTTTAGGGTATCTTCAGCAATTTTATTGGCATTATCAGCAACCCTTCTTTCAAGTTCTTTAACCATCCTGACAGACTGACTCTCAAGGTCTCTTTTCAGATTTGACACTTCACTTTTCAGTCCACTATTTTTATCCATCAAATTTGCAAGTGCCTCCTTTGATTCTTTAGATAAACTTCATTTAGACACTTGTTCAATGTAGTCTTGAGTTTCACTCAACTTCTCATCAAACTATCTTCTCTTAGCAAGGGAATGCCTCAACTTATCCTTTAGCTCATTAATAACTTGGCTTGCATCCTCAAGTTGATTTTAATACTTGTATCTATCCATGTTGACTTATAGGGATCTTTTCCTCATGTTGTTAGACTTATCACCGAAAGGACCTATGCTTTGATACCAATTATTGGATAAATTGTGGATGAGAGGAGGGGTGAATCAGTACAAATAGGTATTGACCTGATTCAACCACCAATCTGAATAACTGCACTAGCAACTTCTTAACCAAAAAAAATATCAATGAAGCAAACAAATAACAGTAAACAATATCAAGAATCCACAAATTTAACACACATAACATAAGTATTTTATCGTGAAAACCCTTGTCAAAGGGGAAAAATCACGATGGGGATGACACCCACAAGCCCAATACTGCAGTAAATGAGTTTGCCCTGTTAGGAGCTACAAATACCCTTTATGAGGGTTCAACAAGTTAGAACTAGTTAGTACACTGTTAGGAGTATAATAATATTAGTTATGATCTACCTCGCTAGAGGATTTCAAACCTCAATTAAGAAGCTACCCTATTAAAGGATTTACAAATCAGAATTTGTTAAAGTTCACCTTGTTAGAGGATTTGACCTGCTGCAACTGTTAGGGAACAACAAGATAAGTGATATGTTTGTAGCACTGATTGCTTTTCGGATCCTATAAGTTCTTTGTACTTTGTAACTACTCTCTTCTCTCTGATCTCTTATCGTATCCTCAACTTTAAATCATAAAACCTTAATCACCCAAAAACAAATCTTCAACAACAACTCTTTTTTCAATATGAGTAGTTCCTATAAATAAACAACTTGCACAACCTTAAAATTGATCTTCAAATTGCTTTCACATGACAGCACCATGTGTCAAATTGATAATCTCGATAAGAAAAATGATTTATCATGACCGCATTAGGTCAGGATAAGATCTGCAAGTTTATGTCTCCAAGGTAGTCAAACACGTTTTGACTCCTCCAATGCAACACTCAAATCTATCTTAAAAGATTGCATCGATCTCGTAAATACCAATACATTGGATTTATAACCTTTATTCCACGTCATCATATCATTTGAAATGATCGCATATACTTTACCACTCACTGATGTATGATCTACTAACCGATTTATCAAGAACATAAGAGTTCTACATGTTTTAGTGTTTGTGAGAATCAAAACTCTATCACCGCTCAACCAAATAAGTTGGGGTTGGAATCATAGATTTCTCATGCCATATACATACTATATCTCTGAGCGCAACATCTGAATCTTTCCTCAACTCGACTACTACACCAATCTGTCTAATATCGTTCTTTCGGAACGCCGGTCAATATAAAAAGTTGATCTTTTCTTTACTGATCATGTACAGTTCTTATCGATCACTATAATCATGATATCTGAATATATTGCCATCAAGGACAACCATTTATGCATCCACTCATGACTGCTCTGCATATCATCTCCTAAACTCAGCATAATGCCAACAATCTCCCCCTTTGGCATTGATGACAAAAACTTACGATAGTCATCTCAAAAATCTTACATTGCATACAATCTAAAAAATCATCCTCAAATCATATTCCCCCTTACATTATGCATGCTATATTTCTATCACACATCATTACATCATTCTTCCATACAACACATTACACATTGTTCTCCCCCTTTTTTTCAACAACGACAAAGGATTATAAGTACTTACCAGAATTACATTCGGTCAAAAATTTCCATGAAGTTGATCTTTGCTGAGTTCAATGATATTTCCCATGACTTTTAAAAGTCTTCCATAGATAAAATATGTCCATGTATAACCAATGTTATTCCTTCCATATCATTCAAAGTGTTCACCTCTTGTAGACTTAGTATTGTATCTGCATCTCTCACATGTTGTTCCATGAGATCCATAGTGGGAGGTAGATAGGTCTGCAGCTCCATAAGTGATAATATTATGTTATCTTGCTCAGCTTGCAACATCTTCATATTGTCTAAAATGATCTTCACCTTAGTAGTGTATGTTGAAACTGAACTGGTTAGACGATCAAATTTTGTAATCAAATCATCAAGTTCCTAATGGGATTCCTCTCTCTTCTTCTCTAGATCTTGTGTAATGGATGTAACCTTGGAAACTTTTACATGCATCTTTCCTATCTCCCATAAAGTTTCCTTCATTTTATTCACAAGAGCTACATGTGACTTTTTTCTACTTTTATGGTCTCTTTCAACTTGTCAGCTCATTTTCTCTCGTATTCTTTCATTGCTAACTCAATAGGTGCACTCTCCAAGTTAGGTACTTGATCAGAAACAACCTTGACCAATATACCTAATTAATAAATAGGAGTATCATGTTTTCCATAGCTCACATTAGGTACTAGATTCTTAATTATGTTTCTGGCTCCTTTTAGTATTCTGACCTTCTTTTTCTTTTCCTTCAACTTGTTCCTTTCATCTTTCTCCCTGACTGTATCTAACATTTTCAATATCTCTTTGGGGCTCATCTGAGTAATATCAAAAAATGTTTGCATTTCTTCATCTTCATCTTCTTCTGAACTAGTTGTATCCTTTGTTTTTCTCTTCTTTATTATGCTACCTTCACTGGTTAGATCTAGTTTTCTCTTTACTGAAAGTATATCTTTGTCATCCTTATGACCTATCTTTTTCTCAGCAATCTATTCTGGGATATCGGAGATAACATTATCTACGACGTCATTAATCTCTTCATTTTCTCTCTCTTATGCTTTCCTTGCCTCTTCAATTCTTTTGAATTTGGAAACAAACTTTGTCAATAAAACCATTGTCTCATTTCTTACCAATTGAGTATCTCCAATGAGAATTCTTGTAACTCTGTTCTTTGTCTTAGATTCTTCTTCCATTGCTTCAACTATCAACTCTATCTGTTCAGTACATAATTCAAGTTGCAAAAGCATAATTTCTTGTTCCATCATTACTCTATCAATCTTCAAAGCTTCTCTCCATCTTTTGTTAACATCACTAAACAGTTCTTTAGGTACATCTTTGTACAGTTTACTAGGTGATTTCCAAAAATTGTGTAAAATTTTTACTACTGCATCTTCAATCTTTATTTTCTCTTCACTGTCAAACTTGTCAAAGTGAGTCCATAATTTTATCATACTTCCATGTTCCTTATATCTTTAACGATGTTCACAAGAATGATAGAATTGTAAAGTTTATCAATTTCTATAGTACTAGACTTTTTCTCAGACTTAGTTTTGACCTTTTCTTCTTCATCATTTCATGAGCTCATTTCTTACTTTTTGACTCTTTGTTGCTTGATGTCATTTCTTTCTTTCTTCTGTAAGTTCTCTGAATAGTCTTAGGTGTCTCCCTCTCTGTCTTAGTCTTAATAGGAGTAGTGGAAGTAGATGTAGATTGTTTCAGTACTGAACACCTTGTAACTCTCTGAGGTGTAACTCTCTGAGGTGTAACCTCTTCTACTTCAATTCCAGTATCCTTGGCTCCTGCAGCAGATGTGACTGCTTCCTCACTTTCCATTTTCTTTCTCAGTTTTATCATCATTTTAGGTGTAATGCCACTCATTTTGGCTAAATTGTCAACTTGTTTTCTGATCTTTCTTTGGATTATAGGTGCTCTCAACTCATTGTAAATTTTCAAAGATGACTCTTCATAAGTTCCAAACCTAGGTGTTGAAGCATCAATTGGTTTAGATAATAGAACATCATCATGAATAGTGACTAGATCACCATCAACTTCATAACCCATAGCAGGTATCCAACATGTTCTAGTTTGCACTGCTTGCAACATGCAGGTATCTATATCTACTAGAAAATAGATATCATCTTTAAACCTCTCAACAATACCAGTTAGAATTCTCTCTCTTAAGTGCCATTTTCTTTGAAAATATTTGAAGTAATCCCACACAACCAAATCAAAGTTGTTTCCTAAATTTCTTATGCATTGTTTAATCTGCATTACTACCAGTCTATCCTTTGACCATGTAATAGAACCTATTCCAGGAAAATGATTCTGCAAGTAAAAGAACATAGATATTAGGAGTGATCTATATTTGAATGAATGCTTCTTATCTTTCTTGATCGTCTCCATGCTCACTAAGAATTGACTCCTCAACATCTCACAAAGATCATATTTTACATCTTCCTTCACCATTTTGTATGCATCATGAATAGCTCCACTAGGTACACTGTTCACTTGACTAGACTGATATACTCTTTATCCTATCACCATTGAGTGAATCTCACTTCCTTGTCAGTTATATCCTTGATAGTCATGGCTCGGTGATCCTTTTTGGATTTGGTTAAACGAGTAACCAAGTTTGCAGCAATAGTTCATAGAGTAGGTGCTTCACCAGTCGCACAAAATCCAGTAACCTTATGGATTAACTCTTTTGACATCTTGAGAGGCTTATCCAACCAAATAAATTGATGATGTACTCTGCTCAAAATATATCTTATCCATTCTGGATGAAACTCATCAGGTATCTCAACAACATAAGTAAAACCTTTTTGAACCAAATGCATATGTTCGTCTTTTACCTTCACACCATCGCTCAGCTTAAGAAATTCATTATAGATGTCATCAGTTCTGAGTTCTTCCAATTTGTAACAAATGAATGAACAAACGAATGTCTTCAGTTAACAATACACCATAGGGTATTGAAGATAGGGAACCCATTGGATCATTTTTGTTTGCCTTCATCGGGTGTAACTTGAATACGGGTCTTGGCTCATCAATGATGTTGACCAAAACTAGAGTATCCATAATGTTAACAATCAACAGTAGCAACAATGATTCCTATAAGGATATTTGTGGTTCAAGCTATAACCTTGACTTCACCGATTAGGGTCTTCTGCACGAAATCTTAGTCCACAAACACAAATAGTTATCACTATGGAATGTAACCAAATGTCCTCCAATAAACTTCGTTAGAATGCAAAGTGATAAAAGAGTTTACTTTCTCATATTTATAACTTTTGAGAATGTAGTCGTTAGACATAACGGTCAAATAGTGCTTTCCACCGACCACACCGGTTAAAACATAACACTTGTTATATGCACACAAACACTTTATCTTCACTAACCATAATTCACTCACAAATAGGTATCTCAGAATGCATATGAATCTTACTGTTCATGAACTAGTTAGGGGATCGGTAAATTATTTGACTTTAAGTTCTCATCTTAAGCAAATAATAAGCTTAGTTTACCGATGGATTTTCCACATTTCCTGGACTTATGGAGTTCTCAGTTAACTTTGACGAATTCAATTCTCCTTTCCTCACCCATGTCTTCTTCATATCATTTCTTATTTCATCAACATTGACAGTTTCTTTACCTTTGGCATTTTCATCATTGTTCACCACTTGACCTATAGTATACTTTCTTGCTCTACATGACCTAGCAAGATGACCAACCTTGTTACAGACATAAAAGACCATACCTGTTGGATTCGAGGGACTAGAATTGTCTCTATATGACCTTAATCTGCAATTCACAATCGTATGTCCATAGTTGTGACATTTAGAACAAGCAACATCTGACTGGTTACCTTGATTGATAGGTCTTTGATTGTTGTAGTCATAAGACCACTGGTTGTTTTTCCTCACCCTGCACTCATTAGCTCTATGTCCAAACTTGTTGCAATAGTAACAAAATCCATGAAATGTATTAGGTCTGACATTGTAGTTATTAGTTCTAGCATAGGAGTTTTCTGATCTAGCAGTAGAACCTCTAGGTCTGACATTTGGACCAATCAGTTTAAACTAACAGATATTAACAATATAAACTTCTTATTAAATCGATCAGATTTTCACAATCCATAAGAATTTTCAGCTTGATTTCTGGATTTTGATTGTGTGTAATTTTTAGCATCAACGTTTCGGATCACACTCCGTGATCCATCATCAGGATAAGAGCAAAGAGCATGAAGGAATGTAAA
>MU227340.1:372396-396170 GCA_018584345.1 Thuja plicata | reverse complement strand
AGATGCAAACCAGGCCTCACTAAGAAGATAAAAGAGAAGGGGGGGTTGGTGAGAGAAAGGGGCATGCAAAACGAGGGGGGGCTAGGGAAGAGCCTAAGAGCAAAATAGTAAAAAATAATAACAAGAGGAAAGTAAAGTAAAAAGAAAACTCAAAGGACCAAAAACAAACAAAAGACACGAATATATATATATATATATATATATATATTTGTGTGTGCACGTGCGTATCAACATATATGTCTATACACATATACAATATACATATATATGTATATAATATATGTGTATAGACCTATATCCACACTATTCATCCATATATATGTGTGTGTGTGTGTGTGTGTGTGTGTGTGTGTGAGATAAATAATACATTAGACAATTAGACATTTAGACATTTAGACATGCATAATTAAAAATATATATATAAACTTCCTTATGAAAATTAAAACATACCAGTTTATACCTTCTCTTGCCATTATTGTTGTTCACCTTGGGTGTTGATTTACTTTCTTCATTGATGTCCTTGGTGCTAGAAGATTCACCCGCTTCAAAGTTTGTAAAACCTAAACCTTGTTTTTCTCCATTCATCCTTTGTCTTCCAAGTAGTTCATCAAGTTTAACATAACTCTTCAAATAATTATCCAACAGATCATTGCAGCTTTCAACTCTTCTATTAGCTTTTCATTCTCTTTCCTTATCCTTCATTCTCTCTATTAATATTAGCTTTATCTTCATCTGTATCATGTAAGTGTTCTTTCAATGTAGCAATATTTTGCTCTGATCTGAATAGTTGCTCCAACTTTTCTGTTAAGGTTTCATGTTTAATCTTTAGGGCATCTTCAAAAAATTTATTGGCATTATCAGGAACCCTTCTTCTTTCAAGTTCTTCAACCATCCTGACAGATAGACTCTCAAGTTCTCTTTTCGGATTTGCAACTTCACTTTTGAGTCCACTGTTTTTATCCATCAAATCTGCAAGTTTTTCCTCTGATTCTTCAGATAACTAACTTTAGACAAGAGTTCAATGTAGTCTTGACTTTCACTCAACTACTCAGCAAGCTCTCTTCTCTTAGCAAGGGAATGCCTCAGCTTATCCTTTAGTTCATTGATAAATTGGCTTGCATCCTCAAGTTTCTTTTCATACTTGTATCTATCCACGTTGACTTATAGGGATCTTTTTCTCAAGCTGTTAGACTTATCACAAAAAGGACCTGTGCTTTGATACCAATTGTTGGATAACTTGTCACTGTGAGGGGGTGAATCAGTACAAATAGGTATTGACCTAATTCAACCACTAATCTAATTACTACACTAGCAACCTCTTAACCACAAAACATATGAATGAAGTAAACAAATAACAGTAAACAGTATCAAGTATCCACAACTTTAACACACATAACACAATAATTTTATCATGGAAATCCTTGTAAGAGAAAAAAAACTGCTCAGAATGCTTTGTTAAACCTTCTACTGTATGTTTATCGAATAGCAGCCTGTTAATTTACCGAAAGATAGTAAATTATCTAGAGTATATCAATCAATCCAAATTAGCTATGTGTAATGCAAAACACTAAAGTAATGACTCATAAACACATTGACACATGGATTTTTAACATGGAAACCCTGTTAGGGGAAAAACCACTTGGGACCAGCAACCCACAATTTTCACTCTTTTGAAGTGAGCTCGATGAAGAGCCAACCTTGTTAAAGGTAAGAAACACGTTTTTAGGTGTGACCTTGTTAGAGGATTTAAAAGTTTATTCTGTCACTTGATATCAGGCATATTTGTGCTACCTTCCTTGATCAAACACTCACTTGGCCTGTCAATAGGTATCTGACATCTCATGCTATCTTCATCATCAAACTTTTGATACTCCTGTGGATGTATCTCAATATAGAAAGGATCTTTAAATCTCGCTCGGTTAAGAGACTTTCTGAATCAATGGTTAAGCTTAAACAGTATGATCTATTCACATATACAACTTATACTTGCAGATTTTCAGATCTATTGTAATCTCATAAAACTAATCTGATCAATATATCCCTTTTTATACCTTTGCTCCACTTTGATTCTACTCGGTGATGTTGTGCTCTGTTGCTCAGTGTCCGCAGAAAACTTTAGCTCTTTCCTCAGCTTGATTGATCAAGATTGTATGAAGTTGCTCTTCATTAGTTTCTCTTCAGCATCCTCGTTTCATTCATTCACCCACTCCTCAATTTGTAATGAATTAAGTTCTCTTAAATAGACATGATGTCACCGTTTGTTAGGTTTTTTATTTTCTTGATCTTGGCGTGGTCCACAATTCTTGCCAATTGGATTTAAAGCAAAACTCATGTTTTATCTCGCAGAGATCTTCTTGCCAACTGAACAAAACAGCTTTAAAACCTTTACTTTTCTCTGGCTTTATCTTGTCAATGAAAACAAAGATAGCTAACAGTTATGTCCATATTTAGCTCTGCCAACTAGATATTTTGTCGTTTCTAAACTCAAGTTAATTTTGGTGTTTTAACTCTTTGATAGCTTCGATCAACACTCCAGTTCTCCTCGGGCTTCTCCGTCGGTTTACACTATGTTTCTAACCATCGGTTATGCTTGTGATTCTACTCTTCGGTGTTCTTTCTCGGGCATCACTATGACTTGAATTTTGGTGATCTCTTTCCATCGGTTTCCACTGACCATCAGTGTTTGAAGTCACATTGTGAATGCTTTGTCTTTTATGCTTTACTGAAAGCATAATCTTTCTCTCTTTGATTCTCTGAAGTCTTAGACACTTTGATTATAACCGATTAGATTATATCAATTTGACATCAATGACAATACAATCCATTAACTGATTTAATGTCTTGCATTATCCTTCTGCATTTTGGTGATCAACTTAACATCTTCAAATATTCAATCAGTTACATGTCATCAATCTCTCCCTTTGGCATTGATGGCAACATAATACATTATCATACTTTACTATTACTAATACAATATGAAATTTAATAGTTTCATCAAGCTTTCCTATTGTAACTATTACATATGTCTGGCTTTCGGTAAGCTCAAAAATAGCTTAGATTTGTTTCATGCAGAATGGTTGTCTTCAATCTTCAATCCCTTCACTGGAAAGATGTATTATCTAATATTTCTGTTCTGATATGTGCTCTGTCATGACTATTCCTCTTCTTTGTAATCTCTCTTTCCTTTGACAGCAATCTTTCTCTTTGTCTGAACTCTCTCCCTTTGTTATTTCTCTCCCTGAGATGGATATTTCATATGTAATCAATTTCTCTCCCTTTGAATAAACTTTTTCTTTCTGATATTCAGGAACTTCACCTTTATGGATAATGATATAATATTTTCTGATCAATGAGATAATTTCTCCCTTTTGGATTCAATGAGATCATCTCTCCCTTTATCATATTTCTCCCTTTATGATAATGCAAATCTCTCCCTGATGAGAATGAGATAATCTCTCCCTTTGACAACAATGCCAAACAAAAACACTTCTCATTGTTTTAATCATCTTCCATTCTTTACATAATATATTCCTTGAATTTCCCTATCCATCAGCAATACAATGTCTCTGGTTTTTGGTGCAGATTTGTACCTTCCTATGTAAAAATCTATCTGTTGTTGTCCATTTCAGTGTTTGCATCAACATGACTGATCTTCAGATTTGGTATAGGCTGATGCAACCTCCTAGTTAGCTTATTGACCAATAGACAAGGGTTGGACCCCTAGTCTCTGTCTCAGGTACTCAAATGTATCATTCGGTAATGGTTTGGTGAATATATCAGCTAACTGTTCCTTTGATTGAACATATTCCAGTGTCACTTCCTTTGCTTGCACTTGTTCTCTTAGATAGTGATACTTTATAGAAATATGCTTAGTCTTAGCATGCATGACTAGATTCTTAGAAATGTTAATTGCACTGGTGTTATCACAGTAGATAATTACTGGTTCAAGAATCTTCATATTCATACCTTCCAGAAATTGTTTAATTCTTGCAATATTGGAGCAATTTGCAGCAGCAGCCACATACTTTGCTTCTGTAGTAGACTGAAAGATGCATCCTTGCTTCTTGCTGATCCATGTGACAATTTTGTCACCCATGAAGAATGCTCCTCCAGTTGTGCTCTTTCAGTCATCAATGTTTCCAGCCCAATCAGCATCTGTATAGACTTGTAGCTCAAATTTTCCTTCTCTTTTATACCATAAGCCATAGTCCTCGATGTTCTTCAGATATCTCTGAATTCTCTTGACAACAGTCATATGTGATTCTTTGGGATTAGCAGAGAATCTTGCAACTATTTCAACTGCATATACTATATCTGGTCTAGTATGAACAACATACATCAGTTTGTCAATCATTGATCTATATAAGGTCTGATTTACCTCATTGGATTTGTCTTCTTTTGTCAGCTTACATCTAGTAGCCATAGGTGTTCCAACTGGTTTGGAATCTTCCATCTTGAATATCTTTAGCACTTTCTTGATGTATTTGGACTGAGTGATGTATATGCCTGCATCTTGTTGAAGAATCTGTAGACCAAGAAAGAATTTGATCTCCCCAAACATAGACATTTCAAATTCCTTACTCATTTCATTAGCAAAGGATTTGCATAACAATTCATTTCCCCCAAAAATGATATCATCAACAAAAATTTCAGCAATCAGAATATTACCATCGGTATCTTCTTTTAAGTATAGATTGCTATTTTCACTTGTTCTAACTCATTATATGAGTGAAGTCTTTTATACCATGCTCTAGGTGCTTGTTTCAATCCATACAAGGCTTTATGTAGTCGACATACCATGTTTCTCTTGTTTGGATCAACAAAATCTTCTGGTTGTTCAATGTATACCTCTTCTTCCAGTATTCCATTTAAGAATGCAGATTTGGCATCCATCTAGTATACCTTGAATCCTTTAAATGCAGCATAAGCAAGTAAGATTCTAACTCCTTCTAGTCTAGAAACGGGTGCAAAGGTTTCTCCGCAGTCAATACCTTCTTCTTGTGCATGTCGCTTGCATACTAACCTTGCTTTGTTTCTAGTGAATTCTTCATTCTCATTCAACTTGTTTTTGAATATCCATTTGGTACCGATGACATTCTTGTCATCTGGTCTCGGTACTAGTGTCCATATACTTTTCTTCTCAATCTGTTCTATTTCTTCATTCATAACACTGATCCATTCTTCATTCTCAAGTGCAGTGTTAACAGATTTAGGTTCAAAATTACAAAGTAAACATATAGTGTTTAGTGACTTACTTCTTGTTCGTGTTCCAGCCTTTTTGTCTCCTATGATTTAATTTTGTGGATGATGACTTCTGACATACTTGGCAAGTTTCGGTTCAGCTCTGTGTTCATCATTCTGATCATCTTCTTGACATTTGTTCTCATCTCCATTGTTCGGAACATCATCTTGAGGATTTTCCTGATTTTCGATAATTGCAGCATGATGCTCGAGTGCAATGTTCTATTGCTCGGGAGCGAGACAATGTTTCTCGGGTAGAGTGTCAGGTTCTTAATAAACAAACATGTTGTTGTCCTCTGGTTCCTTTTTGCTTTCCTTATCATTCTTTTCTGCAAATTCATCTATTTTCACAATTGCACTTTCAAAGATTTTGTTAGATGACTTGTTAAGACATTTATAATCCTTGCTTTTGGTTGAGTGCCCTAGAAAGATACATTCATCACTTTTGGAGTCAATTTTAACATTTCTATCATCCTTCAAAATATAACATTGACTACCAAAGATTCTGAAGTAACTTACATTGGTTGTATGACCATACCAAAGCTCATATGGTGTCTTCTTTGTGTCCTTCAATTGTACTCTATTTAATGTGTAGACAGCAGTATTGACAGCTTCCCTCCAGAAAGTTTGAGTGATGCTTTTCTCAATCATCAGTGTTCTTGCACAGTCAACAATTGATTTGTTTCTCCTTTCAGCAATTCCATTTTGTTGTGGTGTTCTTGATGCAGAAACATGTCTTTTAATTCCATTCTCATTGCAATAGTTAGTGAATTCTTCTGAAGTAAATTTCCCTCCTCTATCTGACCTTAAGCATTTCAATTTCTTTTCACTTTGGTTTTTAACCATAGTTTTATACCATTTAAACATCTTAAATGCTTCTGATTTATCTTTTAAGAATATGATTGTCATCATTCTAGAATAATCATCAACAAAAAGAATAAAATACATATCTCCATAGTAGCTCTTTGTCCTCATGGGTCCACATAGATCTGTATGGACTAATTCTAGAATTTCATTAGATGCATGGGTTTTACTCTTGAAACTAGACTTTGTCATCTTACCTTTTTGACAATTTTTGCACATGATATGCTCGGGCTTAGTCATGCTCGGTAAGCCTCTGACATTCCTTTTGTTGCTTATCTTTACCATGTTGTCAAAGTTCACATGACACAATCTTTTGTGCCACAACCACATGTCTTCGTTTCTAGTCATTAAACAAGTGGTGTTAGTGTCATCAAGATAGAAAAGGTTACCTTTTGTCTGCTCACCGGTTCCAATCAATCTTCCTGATTCATTGAAGATCTTTGCCTTCTTATTTTCAAATGCTACTCTGTGACCTAAATTGTTCAGCTATGAAACACTTAACAAATTATAATCCAGTCCTTTTACCTAGTAAGCATTTTCACATTTGATCTGGTTATTCAACATTATAGTTCATTTACCTTCAACTGGACAAGGTGTATCATTACCCATTCTTACTGAATCACCATTATAGTATTCAAAAGTCTCAAACTTTTGTTTATCACCAGTCATATGGTGAGTGTAGCCACTATCTATGATCTAGATATCATTTTTACTAACTTTAGATATGAGTGTAGTTTCTACATACCTTTCTTCATCTTCATCTGAATCATCCTTCATGGCTACAAATACCATCTCGATGTCTTCTTATGATTCGGTGCCAGTGTCATCAGCTCTGTTCTCAGCTAGGTAAAAAGCTCTCTTCCCTTTGTCCTTGTAGTCTCGGGTATCTCTCTTGTCAAATTGTCGGTTACTCTGGTAATCTTTGTTATCACCTCTATCAAACTTCTTCTCATATGATTTGTCATTTCCTTTGTCATCTTTTCTTTGGTTTGGACATCTTGCAGCAAAGTGTCCAACCTCTTTACAATTGAAACATACAAGTGGTAATTTACCTTTGTATCTACCTTTGCCTCTCTACAATGTTCTGGCCATTAGTGCTTCAATCTCGTCAAGTCCTTGATCCTCATTATCACGGTCACTATTATTTCTAATAGCATGTCTATGACTTGAATTGCTTATCTTTAAAGAAGTTTTGAATGCAGATTCTATAGATGGTAAGACACTATTGTCAAAGTTATTCATCTCGAATGAAATTAGTCTACCAATCAGACTATCTAGAGTAAATGTATTGTTTTCAACTGCTCTCATTTCTTGAATAGCAGAAACTCTAATAGCATATATAGGCAGTAAGGTTCTTAAGATTTTACTTACCACTGTATCCTCTTCAAGTACACTCCAACTCCTCAGATAGCATTTACTACCTTTTGATTCTGCAGCTATACTGAGTGATATTTTCTCCTTTCATCCTTAGGTCATCAAACCTCCCTCTTAGGCTTTCTACCTTTGCTCTTAGTGCATTAGCATCTCCTCCATGTACCAGCTTTAACTTATCCCATATTTTCTTTGCAGAGGTGCAGGTTTTGACATCTTCAAACTCAGCATCGGAGAGTGATGATGCAAGTTCTATCATCATGCAGTTATGCTCATGCTTTACTCTTAATTTCTCAAGAGTGTGAGGTCCTGTAGGCAACACATATGTAGTATCTAAGTATTGAACAATATCATTTCCAATACCTGATAGGTGGAGTCTTATTATGCTTTGTCATGATGCAAAGTTGTCTTTATTCAACTTGGGCACATCTCATCTGTTCATCTTGTGATCTTTTGCTTGAGCTATTAAACTCCCTTTCTAAGCACACAAGCCCTGATACCAATTGTTAGTAATAACTGAGGGGGGGTGAATCAGTGGTCTTAAAAATATTCCAATAATCAACCCAAAAACTTAGTACCACAATATTAAGCCTCTAGTTATCTTCAGTCCTATAAGATGAATGCCTCCAAAAACTATTATCAAATTACTACTGCTCGGAATGCTTTGTTAAACCTTCTACTGTATGTTTACCGAATAGCAGTCTGTTAATTTACCGAAAGACAGTAAATTATCTAGAGTATACTGATCAATCCAAATTATCTATGTGTAATGCAAAACACTAAAGTAATGACTCATAAACACATTGGCACGCGGATTTTTAATGTGGAAACCCTGTTAGGGGAAAAACCACTTGGGACCAGTAACCCAAAATTTTCACTCCTCTAAAGTGAGCTCGATGAAGAGCCAACCCTGTTAAAGGTTACAAACACACTATTAGGTGTGACCTTGTTAGAGGATGATAAAGTTTAGTCTGTCACTTGATATCAGACATCTTTGTGCTACCTTCTTTGATCAAACACACACTTGGCCTGTCAATAGGTATCTGGCATCTCATGCTATCTCCATGATCAAACTTTTTGATACTCCTATGGATGTATCTCAATATAGAAAGGATCTTTAAACCCTGCTCGGTTAAGAGACTTTCTAAATCAATGGTTAAACTGAAACAGTGTGATATATTCACATATACAACTTATACTTGCAAATTTTTAGATCTATTGTAATCTCATAAAACTAATCATATCAATATATCCCTTTTTATACCTTTGCTCCACTTTGATTCTGCTCGGTGATGTTGTGCTTTGTTGCTCGGTGTCCGCATAAAACTTTAACTCTTTCCTCAGCTTGATTGATCAGGACTGTATGAAGTTGCTCTTCATCAGTTTCTCTTCAACATCCTCTTTTAAATCATTCACCCACTCCTCAATTCGTAATGAATTAAGTTTCCTCTTAAATAGACATGATGTCACCGTTTAGTAGGTTCTTGATTTTCTTGATCTTGGCCTGATCCAAAATTCTTGCCAATTAGATTTAAAGAAAAACTCATGTTTTATCTCGTAGAGATCTTCATACCAACTGGACAAAACAACTTTAAATCCTTTACTTATCTCTAACTTTATCTTGTCGATGAAAACAAAGATAACTACCAGTTAAGTCCATATTTAGCTCTGCCAGCTAGATATTTTGTCGTTTCTAAACTCAAGTTAATTTCAATGTTTTAACTCTTTGATAGCTTCGGTCAACACTCCAGTTCTCTTCGGGCTTCTCCGTCAGTTTACACTATGTTTCTAGCCATCGGTTATGCTTGTGACTCTACTCGTCGGTAATGCTTGTCGGTGTTCTTGCTCGGGCATAACTGTGACTTGACTTTCGGTGATCTCTATATGTCAGTTTCCACTGACCGTCGGTGTTTGAAGTCAAGTTGTGAATGCTTTATCTTTTATGCATTACTGAAAGCATAATCTTTCTCTCTTTGATTCTCTGAAGTCTTTGAAACTTTGATTATAACCAATTAGATTATATCAAGTTGACATCAATGACAATACAATCCATTAACTGATTTAATGTCTTGCATTATCCTTCTGCATTTTGGTGATCAACTTAACATTTTCAAACATTGAATCACTTACATGTCATCAAGCACCATGTGTCAAATTGATGAATCTCAATGAGAAAAATGATTTATCAGGATCGCGTTAGGTCAAGATAAGATCTACAAGTTTATATCTCCAAGGTAGTCAAACACAATTTTTCTCCTCCAATGCAACACCTCAAATCTGTCTTAAATGATTGCATCAATCTCATAAATACCAATACATTAGATGTATAACCTTTATTCCATGTCATCATATAATTAGAAATGGTCGCATATACTTTACCACTCACCGAACTATGATCTACTGAACGGTTGAACAAGAACATAAGAGTTCTACCTGTCTTAGTGTTTGTGACACTCAAAACCCTATCACCGCTCAACCAAATAAGTTGGGGTTGGAATTTGTTAGTGGTGCAGGACCACCTAGAGAAGAGGGGTCGCCATGAAGCCCTGATGGAGATCCAAGGAGAGATGAAGACAAGGGAGGCCTAAAAGGTCTTAAATATATGTAATTTGGCCAATAGAGCCACAAAATATAATGAAATGCACTAAAAGTGCCAAAAAGATGTAATGTTGTCATGTGGGCAAAATAAGGCCTAATGGGATAATGTAAGAGTTAAAGGGGTAGATTAAAGAGTTTTGTTTTGTTTTATGATCCATAAGGTCTTATATGACCATATTAATGTAATGGGGGAGATATTTATATCCTTGGTACAAGGAAGGACAAAGTTATAGAGATTGTCAAAGAATGACAATATGTTAGTAATCTTTGTTAAGGGGAAACCAATGACCAAAAGTTGGTTCTACGGTAGTTAATGGGTTTGGTTCGGTCAAAAACTGATTGAAACATATTTATATATGTTGTAAGATTCGAAAATGAGGAGAGGGGGTGGTTGTGACAAGTTTGTTGTCAATAAAAATAAAGTTTTTTGCAATTTTCCTTATTCTGCCATAACAGAACATTCTGATTGCAGACTTTTATTTCTTGTCTTATTCTTATTGTAAGTTTCTAAAACCTATTGTATTGTATAGAATAATGAATCTACTTCATTTTGGCTTTTGAATCACCCGATTCCATTAAGTATTGGCAAAGTTATTCAATTTTTGGTGTAGGCTGTCCAAACCCTCAATAGGGTAATCTAAGGAGATAAAAATGTGATTTCTATTAGGTTCAACGTGGAAGAAGCCTCTCATCTTGGAAAGGGATGGAGGAGATGATGTATATTAACTTTCCATGAAGTTGCAAGAGCCCATGCAAGGTTTTGGAACGTTCTTGAAGCAGTGGAAGTGACTGGTTATGAGGAAATGAAGGAATGACTGTCAAAGGAAAAAAATAGTCTCAGTGCGAGGGACATATCTGTTTAATGAACCGTTGGATCTGACCAAATTTTGGATATGTTGGAGAGGGCTACGTTACGGAAAATCTGACTGGAGCAATCGAGGAAATGTGATTGGAGTCAAAAGTTATGAATGTCTGTGTACGGGTCTATCCCAGGGGCAGTAACATGCCATTTTTGAGTGATTTGTCAAGATGCATGCACTAGTGCTTAGTGCCTCTGCATCAAGTGGTATCAGAGCGAGCGAAAGGTCTGGGGTTTGGAAGATTTAGAGTTCTTTGTTGATGCTTGGAGTTGAAGTATCCTCTGAGAGTGTTCCAAAGTGGTGGCTTGAGATCTGAAGAATCCTAGATTGGTGTGAGAAGATGGCAATGACCAGAAGTGAGAGAGAGTTAGCCAAGTTGCTGAAGGAATACTTGGTTGAAGGAAGAAAAGAAGATGAGAATAAAAGAAGAGAGGAAGTAGAAAGAAAGAGGAAGGAAGAAGAAACAAGGAGGCAAGAAGAGTTGAGAAGCTTGAAGAAAGCTTTGGAGGAGCATGAAGAAGAGAGAAAGGAGAGGGAAGAAAAGATAAGAAGTCTAAAAAGAACCTTAGAAGAAGGTGAAGAAAGATTAAAGAAACTTGAGAAGATGCTTAAGGATGCTATAAGTTGGAACTTGAGGGTAAAGAGGAAGATGAAATGGCCTATTCATAAACTAGTTGTAGAAATAAGGAAGAAGAGACAGGTTGAAGAAAATGAGGGTACTAGGAAGGGTACTCTTGATGCACCTATGATGAGAGGTGTTGGGACTTGTGGAAAAGTCTTGGTGAATGCTGGAGGAGACAGCATAGAGGAAGACCTAGAGGGTCTTGGAGATGACATGCATTTGTGGAAGGAGTTTGCTGCATTAGTGGAGGAATGGCAGAGTTATGGAGGATTTTTAGAGGCACAAGAAAGAGAAGCCTTCAAAGAAGACATTATATTTGGAGATATGGGCCATGAGGAGGCTCAAAAGTTGACAAAATTTTCTCCTAGCATGGAGATATTGATTGGCATGATAGTGAGTGAAGAGAAGCAGCAGCATGGGCAAGCCATGTTCACATTGGTGAAGGAATACAAGCCTAGATGCAAGATGAAGACGCATGGAGCAGCATGGTTGCAAGAGGATCTATATTTGCCAAAGGTCAAGATGAAGGCGTATATGTTTTTTCTAATGGTTTGTTTTGCAGGTATCATGTCCAAGAGGACTTGGAAAAGTTTCAAAATTAGGGAGTATGGTGCAGGAGCACCTAGAGCATAGGGGTCACCATGAAGCCCTAATGGAGATCCAAGGAGAGATGAAGACAAGGGAGGCCTAAAAGGTCTTAAATATATGTAATTTGGCCAATAGAGCCACAAAATATAATGAAATGCACTAAAAGTGCAAAAAAGATGTAATGTTGTCATGTGGGCAAAATAAGGCCTAAAGGGATAATGTAAGAGTTAAAGGGGTAGATTAAAGAGTTTTGTTTTGTTTTATGATCCATAAGGTCTTATATGACCATATTAATGTAATTGGGGTGATATTTATATCCTTGGTACAAGGAAGGACAAAGTTATAGAGATTGTCAAAGAATGACAATATGTTAGTAATCTTTGTTAAGGGGAAACCAATGATCAAAAGTTGGTTCTAAGGTAGTTAATGGGTTTGGTTCGGTCAAAAACTGATTGAAACATATTTATATATGTTGTAAGATTCGAAACTGAGGAGAGGGGGTGGTTGTGACAAGTTTGTTGTCAATAAAAATAAAGTTTTCTGCAATTTTCCTTATTCTGCCATAACAGAACAGTCTGATTGCAGACTTTTATTTCTTGTCTTATTCTTACTGTAAGGTTCTAAAACCTATTGTATTGTATAGAATAATTAATCTACTTCATTTTGGCTTTTGAATCACCCGATTCCATTAAGTATTGGCAAAGTTATTCAATTTTTGGTGTAGGCTGTCCAAACCCTCAATAGGGTAATCCGAGGAGATAAAAATGTGATTTCTATTAGGTTCAATGTGGAAAAAGCCTCTCATCTTGGAAAGGGATGAACGAGATGATGTATATTAACTTTCCATGAAGTTGCAGGAGCCCATGCAAGGTTTTGGCACGTGCTTGAAGCAGTGGAAGTGACTGGTTATGAGGAAATGAAGGAATGACTGCCAAAGGAAAAAATAGTCTCAATGCGAGGGACATATCTCCTTAATGAACCGTTGGATCTGACCAAATTTTGGATATGTTGGAGAGGGCTAGGTTACGCCAAATCTAACCAGAGCGATCGAGGAAATTTTATTGGAGTCAAAAGTTATGAATGTCTGTGTAGGGGTCTATCCCAGGGGCAGTAACATGCCAGTTTTGAGTGATTTGTCAAGATGCATGCACTAGTGCTTAGTGCCTCTGCATCAGTTAGCATACAGATTTGTCTTTCTATAAATTATTAATCACTTGCTCTAAGCCCATGAAAAGCAACAATCTTCAAACTAAAATTTGAATTATAATGTTTAAACTTATAATTCTCTGAATTAAGGTACAGCTTCGTATTTGATTTTCAATGAATCATGACAATGATACATTGCTTTCGCAAACACATGCACTTTTAACCAGAAAGCGAATAAGGTTTTTGCAGTATTCCATACATCAACATGTCAGGAAAACTGAATGAAAGATAGATATTTCAATACCAAATAAAGCTCACAGACTTCAATTTCATAAACTAGTTGTTGAAAACAAACTATACTAAACACACTACAGAAAAATCCACTTGAAAACAGATTTCCGATAATCAAGAAATATCCCAACAGAGATCAATATGCTAATATAAACCAACAGATTCGCAAAGCATAAATTTTTGTTCTATTCATATCAAAAATATACTTCCAAGTTTCCTTCCCGATTAACCAACTAACTGAAAGATACTAAAAAATATTAAGTCTTAGGCCTAGCTTAACCAAATTTACCATCCTCTGAATATAGATTATCTCGGCTATAAATAGCCATCAGTCTTAGAAAATAGGAACTGACATCCCGAGATACACTCTATGGGATTCAGTATAACTGTTTTTACAAAAACTGCCCAACTTCAAATTAAACATAAACTAGGAAAAACTACCACTACTCTGTGATCTGTGAAGTATGATCATGGAGTGGTGGACGCGCTGGATCCCCTTGACTAGTTCTGCGAGGTGTCAGCAACGCGGGAATTTCTCCATTCTTTGTGCACCTTTGCAACGCTGCTGATCGTGGCTTGATGTGGCAAGGTAATATGAATTACCCTCTGCTTCAGAAACTTCTTGTCTTTGCGGACCTGGGTGATTTTCTGTATATGTGCCTCAAGGTGATCGGTACATACCACCAGCATCGCTTCCATATTGGCAAGGGCTGTGAAGTCGTCTGGGTAATATCTTTAGTGTCTCTGATTGCGGCAATTTTACGCTCAAATTCTAGTAGTAACCAATCTGCTCCTTTGACACTTTGAGTGCCCTCTTTTATGAGTGAAACATTCAAACATTTGAGGTCTTTTTGCATAGTGTCCATCAACCCTTTTGATTCACTCAACAGATAGGTGGTCCTATCATGACCGGATTTAATAATAGAATTCCTCCACTCTATACTTTTGATGGAAACGTACATAGTATCTTCATCCAATCCTGGAACAAGTTTCTCGGTCAAACATTTGCTCACTCCATATTTCTCTATCTCATAGAGCTGATTGGTTACTTTTAGCCATTTCTTATTTTCTTTTTCCCACTCTGCTAATTCCACCAAAATTTCTACAACAATTGAGCTAACAATTCCATGAGCCTTAATTAGCTGATTGATATAATTGCTTCCTTTTTGTATCATGGCTTGGATCCATTTAGTGTAGGCATCCGCAATCAGTTTATTCTTCTGAATTTGATCTAGGGTTTTCCTAACCTCTGGTGAACGTGGATCAAATGACTGTGAAGCTATAGTCAAAGGGATTGGATTAGGATCCCGAACTTCTTGAATGAATTTAGCCATCTTTTTTATTGTCACTTTCATCTCATTCTTATCTTTTTCATCTTTAAAAGACCTGTGTATGATCTTTTTTGTAGATTTCTCCAAGTGTTTCACATCAGCCACTCTAGTTGCATATCTAAGATCTATTTTCTCCACCGTGAAGTCGTCCGCAGTAGCTTCAGAGAGTTCCTTATCATTCTTGCGAACTGCACGCTCTGCATACCAGTGCCCTATTTTTTCATCAATGTCCACCCTGGATTCCAACTTGATCCTTTTTGGTTTCTCTGAAGAACCCAGACATTTTCTTACCATGTCCTCAACAGGTAGTGTTATTGGTAGGACATTCCTTTTTTTGTTGATGGACGTTTCCAACAATTTCAAAGTGGGAACTGGTGACTGTTGAGAATCTGCCAGTGCTTGCGTTGGACTAGTGGGCATAGAAATTGTAGAATCCTTGACTCCTTGCTGGTTATCTCCTCCTGAAACAGCTTCTTCTGATACAGAGCCTTGTGAGTCCTTATCCGCCATCACAGTATCCATCTCCTCGAAATTGATCACTTCCTTTTCTCGAGCTGGCTTGACTTCTCCTTTGAGAGCCTTTCTTTTGGAAGTCCTCTTGGGTGGAACAGGATGAGGAGACCTCTGCTTTTTAACTTTAGATTCAGTAGCCTTTGTATTTTTAGACTTAGAAGAACCTGCAACAGAAACATTTTCATTAGAACATGGTATAGCATTTTCATCATGAGCTTTAAGAGTTGATCCTCTAGTATTATGTCTTCTGTGAGGAGGTGGTCTTTTGTTGGCAATCCATCTTTCGGTTCTTTTTATAACACCGAGTCTTAATGTGGATACTCTCCCTTTCCTCTATATTCCAATCAATTTCAGGAAGTGGCAACCCCTGAACCTTCTCTTTATATTGTTCATCAATTATATCTTCATCTTCCCCCTCTTCTATTCCATTGGCATCAATGTCTGTTTGCAGGTTAACTATTTGGACAAGTGTAAATCTACAACATAATCTCCTTCTAACCTCAAAATCATCTGCACAATTTTCCCAGAAGTCTTCCATTTCAGGGACATGGTGAAATTCAGAAGGTAAACTAAAATGTCGTGCAACATATACCCTGATGTCAAAATCTCTCCTAGCCTTGAAAGTTTTCAATTTCAACTTGTTCAATTCTTGCTCTAAATTAAGAGCATCAGAAGAATTCTTACATGAATAAAAACCTAGCTCTATAGGAAAACTAGATTTGGCCCTTCCCTTTTTGTCTTTAAGGTCTTTGTGCACATGGGCCAACTAGCGCCCAACTTCGGTTACAACATGCAAATCCAGAGCATATCTGAGCAATTTGAAAGGCTCTCCTTCAAACCCACCAACTCTAATGTAAGTAAACCTTCTAAATTGTATAAAGAAACTTCCAAAGACATTGAAAAGCTTCTTATCCTCCGCTCTGACATTCTCTGCTCAATGTTCCCCTATAGTTCAACGATTAACCTTCCCAGAAAAACACCATTTACTTTCATAAAACTGTCAACGTGAAATTCTTTCTGCAAATGGGGGTAATAGTCATACACCTTCATATTAGGAACAGGTAACTCATGATATAATCCATCCCACTTTCTAGTACAAGCTAGTGCATAGAACAGATAAGAAGACATATAGAAACCACTAGACTTTTCTGAATAATTTGCCAGCTGATGATGAAGTTCATCAGCAATACAATCTGCCCAATTGATGAATATTTCCCCACCCAAAGTTATCTGGATAAAGAAATACATCTAGTCCTGCCAGTAATAAGCGTACCTATTACCTTTAACTATGTTCAACAAGATCACTAAATCTGCAACTTCGGGTTTGAAGTGATCTATTGTAAGGGGTTTTGGCAGCCTTGACCCTCCCCTTTTTGCCTCCAACAGCCATTGTTTGGCAATTTCATTTCTATAAATTTGTTTCTTCGTTGAGAAAACAGAGTAGGAGGAAGCAATGGTCCATCCTTCATAAGGATCCTTTTCTGGAATGCCCATTGTTGTGAGGATAACATCTCGGTTAATAGAGATTAGAGGGCTTCCGTCAATTTTCTTAATACATCTTTCTTCCCTATCATACCTTTTAACACATTCCATTACTAACTCAAGACAGGGGGCAATAAGGGAAATGTCGCTGCATCAGCTAAACCACTTAAAACTATCTTCTCTATTATAGAACCAAAAATAGGGCTTTTGATTTACTGCGAATCACCTCTAAGGCACCTGCTTTTATCATCGTGTCATCGCATTTAGGAGGTGAACTAACCAAAGGGGAAGTTCGCCCAAAATTTGGGAGCGGGGATTTCATATTTCTTACTGGGAAGACTTTATAAAAGACCAAAATTGCTAAAGGAAAACAGAGCCTTTCAATATCAAACTTTTTCAAATGGCTTCAATTTTGAACAAGGACTCTGGAAGAGAAAAACACTAACCTGGAGATTCCGCACACTCTAAGCTTCTCAGGATGAGAGTATACCTTCTGCTGCTCCGCCAATTCAATTCCACCAGAAAAACTTCACCAAAAGACTGATAGCACACACTCTTATTTTATAACTGATTTCCCACAAAATGCGAAGGCTTTGCATTAAATGACAATGCGGGCTCTTAATTAGATGTGACAAGAGTTTTCACCTAATGCGATCATTATGCATTGCACCCCTTAAATGATTGAAATGACATATAAGTGTCACATCTAATAATGATTATATCCCAAACACGCGCGGATAAAATCATCACCCGCCAACTGTTGCTTTGCTCACGTCACCGTTGTCTTTTCGCCTATTCAACACGCATGCTTCGGTTGAACAGCAAACCTTGATATAGCTTAGTTCACAAATTAAGTTCAATGGGTAATAAAACATTACTTCCCTTTGGTATGTTTATAAAAATCACGTGAGCGGCGAAAAATTAGACTTTACTACACCTTTTGCAAGATGAAGCCCGAAATTGAACCTTGAACCTTGAACTAGACAAGTTCAAGATTCAATGTTCAATGGGAGAGTGGATTTTGCAAACCGCGCCGCTCATAATTTTACATAAAAGCAAAGGAAAACAAAACACACTGCAAGGCGACATTGAACCTTGAACCTTGAACTAGACAAGTTCAAGATTCAAGTTCAACTGATAAGGGGAAAAATGCAAACTAGGCTGAAAAAGATTTGAAGACTTTTTACTTCTAGGACAACAGACTCCTGATTTTAGGTAACGATAAAATGTAGGCTATGAGTCAAAAATCAGGGGTAACAGAATTATAGATTCCTCATACCATATACATGATGTAGCTTTGAGCGCAACATCTAAATCTTTCCTCAACTTGAACACTACTACAATCTGTCTAATATCGTTCTTCCTGAACACCAGTCAACATACATAGTTGATCTTTTCTTTACCGATCATGTACAGTTCTTACCGATCACTATAATCATGATATCTGAATACATTACCATCAAGGACAACCATTTATGCATCCACTCATGAGCGCTCTGCATATCATCTCCAAAACTTAGCATAATGCTAACACTATCAATTGAACTCAATTAATACTCAAATGTACGCGATTAAGAAACCATTTTACCCCTAATTGACCTTCCACGCCTCTTTGGTGTACCTATTGCACACCAAGGTGCAATTGTTGGTTATACACTTGTAAGATGTGTAAGAGCATCTATCATATCTCAAGGTAGTAAATTTTGGGTGACCAACTTGGGAGGTTTGAATGGGAAGTCATTTGGAGATGTGCATATGTCATATATATTCTTTTAGGTGGCTCGAAAATTGTGTCAAGTTTTTTGCACAACCCCTTCTTGTATCTTCAACTTGAAGCTACCTCTTGGGTTGTATTTATTTGTATAAGGTGATCTTAGAGAGTATTATGCATGTTTTGTATTGCAATTGAAGTGTTATCCTGCCAAAATTAATTTAGATTGGGGGTTGTCAGTTGTAGACTCCTATTGGGAAAGCTAAGTGTTGATATTGTTGTGTAACCATTAGTTTACTAGAACTCAAAGTACCACACTTTGGGAGTGTTCGGTTTTCTCCCCAAAGGATTTTCTTGACAATATATCTTGTGTTCATTATTGTATATCTATATGTGTTTTCATCATCTCCTTCTGAATGTGTTTCTATTTTTGCAATAGTTAAGATTTCTAAGAAAATTTGCATTACCTCCCCCACTATATTAATATTAGGAAATGTATTATGCACCTAAGCTTCCTTTCAAACATGACCATGTGAATCTATCAACATGGATTTCTTGAGTGGACTACTTACATCAAAGAATGAATATGATTTTGTCTTTATTATGTTAGATAGGTTCTCCAAGATGGTTGTCATGGTTGTATGAAAGAAAAGCCTAATCTCATTAAATGGTGTGCACATTTTCTTTGCTCATGATTAGGTCCATTATGGCTTCCCAAGATCCATTGTTTCTCATCGCAATCTATGGTTCATCATAATTTTTAGAAAATCTTGTGGGCCATGCTTGCTACATAGCTAAATGATCTACAAGTTTCCATCTACAAACAAATAATCAAGCACAGGTGGTCAACTACACACGTGTACATCTATGCATCTACAAAAATGTGCACCTATACACATGGGATGCTAATGTATTATATAAATTCAACATGTCTACAATTGAGATTTTCATAACACCATGGGGCATTGTCATTTCCAAAGCCTTTGATTACAATAATCAACACCCGTTGACATATCCTATCACATTCTATCCAAAAAATTTCCATGCATGGGAATGAGAAGTCATCAATGACACGTAGTTAGCGTGTACACCAATAGATACAACAACTACACATGTGCTAGAAACAAAATTATAAAGTGTTGCAATGCACGTCATAAACCTCACTCATTTAAGGTGGTAGACAGAGTTTAATTGTGCCTTCAAAAAGGATTCTTCACAAGTCCACACCCACAAATGAAGTCTTTCCAGAATGGTCCTTACACTATTCTATGCACACAATCTCCCACAATTCTTGCACCTAGACTATATATTCAATGTACAACTCTTTGAGCCATACTTCCCCCCTCTAAGAGCTAGTTGTAGTTCAACACTCATTGGAGTTAGAGCTTTGAATGTTCACATCCAACTATAAGATACAAAATTATTTACACAACTATCACTCATACTCACAATAGTGGTCATCACTTGTTTCAAATAGACAAAAATTGGGTCTAGTATAAAATTGAGCTAAGTGGTACGTTATTCACTAACTACGCACACAATTTCCTCAATTCATTGTAGGCACAATAGGGATTAATGCTCCTAAAAAGGGGATAATGATCTAAGCATGTCCTTGTGTGCCAATTCAATATGCACTCATCATTGTGCAACTTCAATGTGCACAATGCTTGCAGACATCTGCACAACATTTCTTGCATTCAATTGTAGCATGGCACATGGTTGCATGTGTTGTGCCTAGTTAGGTCATATGTCCTCGATTCTTGGGGACATATACACCATGAGGAATACTATCATCTACATACAACACCAAGTGACCTCCATACCACAAGAAACAATACCATATGAGACTAACATTGGCACCATATGAGTGTGACACCTAGTTGCCTTTATATAACAAGAAAGAATACCATATGAGATAGACTCTCGACAGTGGTCGTCCACATATGCCACATACCCATATGCATTGGATACTTCTTAGCATCTATGTGGTGCCTTAATAAGGGCCTATTTTAGTTATTGGCTCAACATAAAGGCCTTTTTAAGGGCCACTATGTCATACAAGTACAAAACGTAGAAAGTTGTGTAGGTAACAATGTGAGTCGACAATGAGGATAGACCCTACAAGACCATCTCTAGGATTGGAGGATTGGTTCCCTGCCTATTCTAATGTGAATCCTAAAGTTGTGTTGGGAGGGTGAAAAGGGATAGAGATTATAGAAAGCATATTAAAGAAAAACAAAGGCTCGCATCAGATAAATACAATCTTAACTATCATAGTAGAGCTTAACAACTCACGATACAATAATCAATGAAAAGAGACATACACATAATAATCAATGGTGAACAAGGTCATGTCAAGAATCACTTAAGACAATACTTGTTTCTTATCAAGTTCCTCAATCATTACATGCACACTCTTTTACAAACATGCATAGAAGCTCCCTTGTATAGTAGAAAAGAGAAGTGAGAATCAACTAATGCATTAGGTGCAATAGAATGAACATGTAGGATGATTTTTATAACCTAGACTACCCAACCCACAATAGTTTTTCCACCCAAAACATATTTGAATGAAATTTATAAAGGATAAGACATCTCTATGGATTTTAACACCTCAACGGTTCTTGTTTGTGGTTTGTCACAACTATGTGGATTTTGATATTAAGTCCATGGAGTCCACTACCTAATACCAAACTTTTACAACGTAGATGGGTAAAATTTCCCTATCTAGGTAATGTATTGTTATTTCCATAAATATTCAGCCTTACCTTTGTTGGAAATTTGAATTATGAATATGCCCAAACTCCCCTTTGCTACTCTAATATTGTAGACCTTCTTAAGATGATGTAGTGAAGCCACATATATCAAAATTATATTGTCAAGAACAAAAAGGAGCAATCATTTATCACAATGGTTGTGTATCTCACAAGCCATAGAACAAACTCATCAGTGGCAAATTTAATAGTCTTTGCTAACTTTGAAAAAGTTAGCCCTTTGCTTTTTTGGGAAGTCTTAAGAGCATACATTGTGAATGAAAGTGGCATATGCCATATGTCTTTTGCACATTCAAATGTGTGTTTGGTTAACTATTTTATTGTTTCCATTTGCATTTCTATGATCTTGTCCATTACGAGCTAATACACAAGATCATCTTTGAAACTAAGATTTATATCGACTAATTAAATAAGTGCAAACAATAAGCACACAAAAAGCAAGGTCATAGTTTCCACCAACAAGTGTTACATTTAACAGTTATTTTTAGATCAAGTAGTTGATGATTGTAGCTAGACTAGTGGATGGATAGAGCTTTCATGTACACAGTTAGTCACCTAGTTGATTGCTCTTTGCGATAATATATATTAATCACATGGCTTATTGGTAGCTATTGTTAGTGACATAGTAAATGACTCTCTACACAATCCATCTCCCTTATTTTTGGTGATGTGTAGGAAGGAAAATGTTTGTAGCAGTAAAGAAGTTGAGCTAGAATTTTCGTCCATGTTATTTTCAATCGATTTGGTCTATTTGAGTACGTGTCAAAATTTAAAGAAAAAGGACAGTCAAAGATTATTTGTATCATAGTTACAAGACTCAGACTCGCCTCAGACTCGACAAGCTGATTTTTTAATCGGACTTGGACTTGGCGTCCAGACTCAAAAAAAACTCAACAAGGACTCAACAAATTGAAAAACCCAAGAAATTCAAAGATTTTTAAGGAATTAAAGCTTTTTTCATGCATCATTTAATCAATTAACATCAAAGACACAATAATTGAGATAAATAGAAACTCTTAGCATGACTAGGGAAGAGTAAAGCTTATGACCATGGCAGTGCAATCGTAGCAACACACAAAACAAGGAAGAAGAAACGTTCCAAGATAAAGTTGCACAACATACTCATGATGCCACACAAACCAAGGAAAATAAAATAAAAACTAAAAGAGGGTTCTCCTACGTGATTAGTTACACGGTTGATGTCAAATCTAACACCATAGCACAACAAGAAGGCATTCAAAAGAAGACGTGTATGAATAGATAAAAGCCCACAATCAAGAAGCATTATACATAGTAGCAGATATTTTTCCACAGCAAGTCAAATTGTGATATTTTACACTTGGTGAAGGTTTTGCAAATGAGGATGCAAGTAGAGTGGGTTTAACCATGGAGGAAACTCCGTAGTTAAGCGCGCTCGAGCTGGAGTAGTACTAGGATGGGTGACCTCCCGGGAAGTCTCGGTGCTTCACCTCTGTGAGCATCACCTAGATCCAATGAGTGCTAAGTGTTCCATTCATTCTCATGAGAGATGGGTTCGTGTGAACCACTACTCATGAATTGTGGGTCAATGAGTTTGACTCAAAAAACTACACAGTTGAATCCTGATAGCAATATCACAATTATACATAGTGTCCATGTGGAACCTGGCTTGCTCACGCCAAGACAGATTGTAATTATCAAGCGTTCTAGGATGGTATATATATTATAAAAGAAAGAAAAGAGGTAAGGCTTGCGCCCAAGAAGGAAGATGGACTAGCAAAAGAAAATGTAGCATATATAACAAAAAGGAAGAATAGGTTGCCATCTATTTGCGGCATGTAGCCTGTTGATTACAAAATAAAGCCAAAGACGCCATTAGAAATACCCACCATGCACTCCCAAAACAACCATGAGGAGAAATTTTCCCTAGATAAGATTAGCCATTAGGAGAAATGATTTTTGTTTTTTGTTTTTGTTTTTTTTTGCCTTTGATCGGCTAACTGCTGCAGCAGAGTCCAGGCCATGGGACTCGGTGAGTCAGCCGAGTCTGATTGACTCGGCGAGTCGGCCAGTACTCAGCCGAGTCCGAGTCCAAGTCCAGAGGCAAAAAGACTCTAGAGGTCTGTGTAAGAACCCCTTGTGGCTCTAACTTTGACAAACGTTGAACTGTGGTATAATTCTAGGTGTTTGACAATTTGTCAAACACTTTGCAGGCAAGCTCTGATACCACTGTAGTATCCCTTGCTAAATGATGGAGAAAGATGATTTTTCTACTGAAGGAATATTGTCAGACAAGTTGCATACAATCTGAAAAATGCCATAAACGAATTGTAGACCAAATATATATAACATATGATAGGCCAAACACATCAAATTTGCATCATATAGGACATTGGCATTTTG